>PVJI01001867.1:0-162596 GCA_004026765.1 Micronycteris hirsuta
TTCTGTTCCATTGGTCTATCTGTCTGTTTTTATGCCAGCACCAGGCTGTTTTGGTTACAGTGGCCTTGTAATACAGTTTAATTATCAGGTATTGTGATACCTCCTACTTTTCTTTCTCAAAATTGCAGCAGCTATTCGGGGTCATTTATGGTTCCATATAAATTTTTAAAGTGTTTGTTCTATATCTGTGAAATATGCCATTGGTACTTTGATAGGGATTGCATTGAATCTATAAATTGCTTTGGGGAGTATGGACATTTTGATGATGTTGATTCTTCCGATCCATGAGCATGGTATATGTTTCCATTTGTTTGTCTTCCATGATTTCTTTCAGTGTCGTGTAGTTTTCTGAGTACAGGTCTTTTATCTCCTTGGTTAGGTTTATTCCTAGGTATTTTAATTTTTTTGTTGTAATATCAAATGGGATTTTTTTTCCTGATTTCTGCTTCTGATGTTTCATTGTTGGTATACAAAAATGCCGTTGATTTCTGGATATTGACTTTGTATCCTGCTGTTTTGCCAAATTCATTTATTAGGTCGAGTAGTTTTTTGTCAGAGTCTAGGATTGTCTATGTACACTATCATGTCATCTGCAAACAATGACAGTTTTGTTTCCTCCTTTCCAGTTTGGATGCCTTTTATTTCCTTTTCTTGTCTGATTGCTGTGGCTAAAACTTCCAATACTGTGTTGAATAGAAGTGGTGATAGAGGACAACTTTGTCTTATTTTCCTGATCTTAGTGGGAAAGATTTTAGTTTTTGCCCATTGAGTATGATGTTGGCTGTAGGTCTCTCATATATGGCCTTTATTATATTGAGAAATGTTCCCTCTATTCCCACTTTGCTGAGTGTTTTTATCATAAATGGGTGCTGTACCTTATCGGATGCTTTTTCTACATCTATTGATATGATCATGTGATTTTTGTCTTTGCTTTTGTTTATGTGATGTATAACATTTATTGATTTGCAAATATTGTACCGTTCTTGCATCCCTGGGATGAATCCCACTTGGTTATAGTGTATGATCTTTTTAATGTATTGCTGGATGCGGTTTACCAATATTTTGTTGAGGATTTTAGCGTCTATGTTCATCAGTGATACTGGCCTGAAGTTTCCTTTCTTTGTTGTGTCTTTATCTGATTTTGGGATTAGGATGATGCTGGCTTCATAAAAAGTGTTTGGGAGTCTTCCATCATTTTAGATTTTTTGGAATAGTTTGTGAAGGATAGGGGTTAGCTCTTCCTTAAATGCTTTGTAGAATTCTCCTGTGAAACCATCTGGTCCAGGGCTTTTGTGTGTCGGGAGTTTTTTGATTACTGCTTCTATTTTGTCTGCTGTTACTGGTCAGTTCAGGCTTTCTGCTTCTTCCTTGAGTTTTGGAAGATTATATTGTTCTAGAAATTTGTCCATTTCACCTAGGTTTTCAAATATCTTGGCATACAGTTCTTTGTAGTAGTTTCTTAGAATTCTTTGTATTTCTGTGGCATCAGTTGTAATCTTTCTCTTTCATTTCTGATTGTGTTTACTTGGGTCCTCTCTTTTTTTCTTGATGAGCCTACTTAAAGGCTTGTCAATTTTGTTTATCTTTTCACAGAACCAGCTCCTGGATTCTTTGATCCTTAGAATTGTACTTTTAGTCTCTGTGTCATTTAATTCTGCTCTGATCTTGGTTATTTCCTTCCTTCTACTTGCTCTGGGCTGTCTTTGTTGTTGTTCCTTGAGTTCTTGTAGGTGTAGAGTTAGGTTGTTTGTTTGAAATGTTTCTATTTTTTTTTAGGTAGGCCTGTATCACTGTGAACTTCCCTCTCAGGACTGCCTTCGCTGTGTCCCATAAGTTTTGGGTTGTTGTGAGTTCATTTTCCTTTGTTTCGAGAAACTTTTTGATTTCTTCCCTAATCTCATTCTTGACCCATTCATTGTTTAATAGCATGCTATTCAATCTCCATGATTTTCAGTGTTTGGGGTTTTTTTCCTTGGGATTGGTTTCTAATTTCAGTTCCTTGTGGTCTGAGAAAATACTTGATATGATTTCAGTTTTCTTGAATTTGTTGAGGTTTGTTTTGTGTCCTATCAGATGGTCTGTCTTTGAAAATGTTACATGTGCATTTGAAAAGAATGTATATTTAGCGTCTTTAGGGTGAAAGGCTCTATATATATCAGTTAAGTCCATCTCATCTAGGGCATTGTTCATTGCCACAATATCTTTGTTGATATTTTGTTTGGAAGATCTGTCCATTTTTGACAATGGGGTGTTGAAGTCCCCTACTATAATTGTGTGGCTATCAATATCTTTCTTGAAGTCCTACAAGATTTTCTTCTTGTATTTGGGTGCTCCTGTGTTGGGTGCGTATATATTTACAATGTTTATGTCTTCTTGGTGGATTCTTCCCTTGAGTATTATGAAGTGTCCTTCTGAGTCTCTCTTTATGGCCCTTTTTTTGAAGTCTATTTTATCTGATACGAATATTGCTACCCCGGCTTTTTTTCCCTGTTCATTTGCTTGGAAAAGTTGTTTCTAGCCCTTCACTTTCAGTCTGTGTAGGTCTTTTGTCCTGAGGTGGGTCTCTTGTAGGCAGCATGTGAGTGGGTCATGCTTTCTTATCTATTCAGCTATTCTATGTCTTTTGATTGGAGCATTTATTCCATTTACGTTTAAGGTTATTATTGGTAGGTACTTATTCATTGCCCCTTTTTTTTTTTTTGTACCTGTGGTCCTCTTTCTCTCTCTTTTCCTTCATTTCCTTAAAGCAGTCCCTTTAGCATCTCTTGCAGAGCTGGTTTGGTGGAGGTGTATTCTTTTAGACTTCTGTCTGGGAAGTTCCTTATTTGGCCTTCTATCTTGATTGAGAGCCTTTCTGGGTAAAGTGGCCTTGGTCGCGGGCCTCTGGTTCTCATTACTTGGAATATTTCTTGCCATTCTCTTCTGGCTTGGAGCGTTTCCATTGAGAAGTCAGCTGCTAACCTTACCTGGGCTCCCTTGTATGTTACTTCCTGTTTCTCCCTTGCTGCCTTTAAGATTTTCTCTTTGTCTTGGAATTTTGCCATTTTAATTATGATGTATCTTGAAATGGGCCTCTTTGGGTTCCTCTTGATTAGGACTCTATGTGTTTCCTGGATTTGTGTGACTTTTTCTCTCATCAGATTAGGGAAGTTTTCCATCATTACTTTCTCAACCAGGTTTTCTATCCCTTGCCCTTCTTCTTCTCCAGATTCTGGTATCCCTATTATACAGATATTACTATGTTTCATTTTGTCCTGCATCTCCCTTAATCCCTCTTCATTCTTTCTGAGCCTCTTTTCCTTTTCTTGCTCTTTCTGGGTGTTTTTTTCTACCTTGTCCTCCAGCTCGCTGATCTGATCCTCTGCTTCATCGAGCCTGCTTTTGATTCCTTCTACTGTGCTCTTCAGTTCAGAAATTGTATTCTTCATTTCCTGTTGGCCCTTGTTGATAGTTTCTATTTCCTTTTTCATGTTGATATAGTTTGCAGTGAGATCATTGTAGTTTCCCTGTAGTTTCTGGTAATTCTCTGTGAGCTCTCATTGAGCTTCCTGATAAACAATGCTTTGAACTCAGTATTTGATAGTTGACTTGCCTTGTTTCATTTATCATTCTTTCCGAGGCTTCCTCCTTTCCTTTCATTTGGGGTATGTTTCTTTGTCTTCCCATTGTTTGTGAGACTCTTCTTGTTAGCCTCTGTTTCTTAAATTGATCTGTTCTGACTCTCTGTGTTTGTGGTATGAACTTCTATGGTAGAATACCTGTGAGATTCAGTGGTGCAGTCTCCTTAATCTCCTGAGCTCGCTGGTCTTGGACTGTCGTTTATGTTGGCTCTCTGTATGTCTTTGGGTTTTGATTGTTGTTGGGTCTTTCTTCGGTGGGTCCTTTCCTCCAGCTGGTTAAATGAGGGTCACTCCGTCCACCATTCCTTGTATTTGCTGTGCAGGTGTGGATAGGTTGTGTTGAAGCTGTTTCTTCTGTGTGAACAAGGTTTTGAGGCTTCTCTCTCACTCTTGTTCAGTTGTTTGTTGTGGGTAATTTCTCCATCAATTGGTTATATTTCCAGGTCGGTCCTGGATTGAGGTTAGTGTGGGTTCCACTTCCTCCTTCACCTTACTCCGTTGTTTTCTGTTGGTGGTTCCTTTGTTGGTGGATTTCCTCTTCTAGCAAGTATGCTGGTGTTCACCACTCCCACCTTGCAATTTCTCTGGAGTAGCAAAGTGAAATTTGTCTCACTGTCTCTGTTTTTTGGGATGACCCCTGTTTGGGTCTAACTCTGATCTTTTTACAGCTCCAGGTTTTAATGTTTCACCTGTGGGAAAAAGAAGAGAAAGAAAAAGGGGTGGGGGGGAGGAAGGAAGGAGGAATAATAAAGGAAAGGGAGGAAGAAGGAATAAAAAAAGAAAGATGGACAGAAAGGAAGAAGGAATTTAAAAAAAAAAAAAAGCCTTCTGCTGGCTTTAAACCACTCAGGCCTGTTTTTCTGCTCTTCCTGGCTGCATCAGGCTGGGAAGGTATTGGTTTTGCTTTTCTCCCTTCCTGAGATGCACTCTTCGCTGTTGTCCAGCCTCCAGCCCAGTTCCTAGGTGCCCTTCTACACCCAGCCTAGGCCTTTAGTCCACCAGTTGTGCTGTCCTTGAGGTGCACCAATTAGGGGCAACTCACACACCACCTTCTTGTTCTTTACTAGCCTAGATGCTGGGGACTCTCAGCACCTCTTCTGGGTAGTTTAGCCCTCCACTGAGTCAAGTCTTTCCTCGGCCTGCAGCTCCCCTCTGCAGGGCACTTCCGCCTATCTCCTACTGAGCCAGTCGGCTCTGGGCGCAGGGGCTGGGTAGGAGGTGCTCCATCCCCGGCGCCCCAGACGTGAACTCTGAGGACCTGTGTGCACCCCTCCCCCACCCCAGCCCCAGTGCTTCTGGAGTTAGTGTGGGTGGGCCACCACCAGGCCACAGATCACTGGATGTGCGCTGTCCCTGATTCCCCTGGATTGGGCTCTGGCGAGCCGCCGCTGGGTCGGGGGCCACTGGTTGCGTACCCTCCCGGCTCTTCTAAAGTGTGCGCGGGCAGGCCGCCCTGGGCCACCGATCACGGGCATGCACCGACCCCAGGACTGCAGGGGGCAGGCGCGAGGAGGCAGAAGGCTGCTGCAGAGAATTCTGCAAACAGCCGTGGAGTGCCTCTTTTTTTCTATTTTTCTTTTTGAAAAATTCTTCCTATTTAAGCCCACCAGTCCAAACAAGCACCTGGCCTCTCACACAGCCCAGCCTGGCTCTCTCCCAAGAATTTTGCAGCAGACCCTGCAGGTGCCGGGCCTGGGGCTGCTGCCGCCCCAGTCCCCATGCGGGTCCCGGGGACCTTATTGTCCCAAAGCACTCTCCTTACCGTCCCATCATTCAATGTCCCCTATAATTTTGGTCTCCAATCCTCATATATGCTGGAATACCGGTGGCTGTTCACTCTGTTCCTCAGAAGATCAGCTAGGTGTTTCACCAGTGGGCAGGAGTATGTGGACTCCGCTCCCACTTACCTTGCCACCATCTTCCACCTCCTTGTGCCCCTTTGCCCATTTTTAAATTGTGTTGTATGTCTTTGTTTTTGAGTTATAGGAGTTCCGTGTATATTCTAGGTATTAGACTTAGACATTTATGAAGTGTACGATTTGCAGTTTCTTCCAGTCTGTGGGTTGTGTTTTGCTTTCTTGATGGGGTCATTTTGATACACAAAATTGTAATTAAGTCCAGTGTATCTATTTTTCTTCTGTTGCCTCTGCTCTTAGTGGCATATTTGAAAAACTATTGCCAAATCCAAGGGCATGAATATTTTCCTGTTTTAAGAGTGAGTTAATTTTTGTATATAGTGTTAAGTGAAGGGCCAACTGCATTCTTCTGCATGTGAATATGTAGTTTCCCAGCACTATCTGTTGAAAAGCCTGTCCTTTTCCCACTGGTCTGGGCCCTCTTGTTGATTGGCGGATGTGGCTCAGTTGGTTGGAGCATTGTCTGTAAACTGAAAGATCGTGAGTTCGATTCCCAGTCAGGGCCTAGTTTGCAGGTTTGGTCCCTGGTCAGGGCACATACAAGAGGCAACCAATTGATGCTTCTCTCCCTTTTTCCCTTCCCCTCTCTAAAATTAATAAGCATGTCCTCAGGTGAGGATTAATAGAGAAGTGTGAGTCTTTTTTCTTTTATAAGATTGTTTTGGTTATTGAGATCCCTTGAAATTCCATATAAATTTCAGGATAAAATTTTTCTAATTTCTGGAAAAAGAAAATGCCATTGGGATTGTAATAGGAATTGCATTGAATCTGTTAGGTCACTTTGGGTAGTATTGTGTGTGATCTTAACAATATTGTCTTCCAGTCTGTGAACGCAGGATGTCTTTAATTTTCGTAGCAGTGGTTTGTCATTCTCAGTGTACAAGTCTTGTGCCACCTTGATTAAATTTATTCCTTAAATATTTTATGTTTTGATGTTTTTTGATAAGATGGTTTTCTTAATTTTTTGCAAGTTTTTTGTTGCTAGTGTGTAGAAATACAGTTGATTTTTACATGTTGATTTTGTGCCCTATAATTTTGCTCAGTTTATTAGCTCTAATAGGTTTTTTTCTTTTTGGTAAATTCTTTAGGGTTTTCTACATGTAAGACATCATCTGTAAATACAGTTTAATTTCTCCCTTTCAGATTTGAATGCCTCCCCCTGCCCCTGCTAGGACTTTCAGTGCTATGTTGAATAGAAATGGCAACAGGGTATCCTTAGCTTGTTCCTGATGTTCGGGGGGGGAAGCTTTCGGTCCTTCACCACTGAGTAAGATACGTACTAGTTGTGGCTAAAAGAATAAATGGTCAATTTTCCCCCTCTTCCATCTCAATACAGAACAATTGATAGAACTCAAGATTTAAAAGGTCAAGGGGACACTTACTAAACCCATTCCCTTATCTCCAATTTAATTTCAATAATTATATTTGTTTCCTTAAATATCTGTTTAAAGCAGATTATATATACACAGCATGTTTTGATATATCTCATTTAAGGCTAAGACTCATTTGCTAACTTGTACCCGTGTGGAAAACTGAAATTTGGATCACCGCAAGTAAATGGAAGTAAACCGAACCACTTGCCTCCTCACGCCTTTTATCACAAAGTATTTATTGAACAAAAATAACAGTAAAAATGATACATATATGAAAGTGAATGAAGATTTGCAGTCATACAAAAGAGGTGTACAAAGGGACCAATGTTTAGATTATAGGTCTATAAAACTTTAGCCTTAACAGTTTAACACTGATCAAGCAGACATAAGAAGAAAAAATGTAATATGTTGTGTGAAAACTATTTTCTGACTAAAATAGTTGTTTAAAAAACAATAAACACCACATACACACACACACACACACACACAGAATGAGGCAGAGCTCTAAGGGTTATACTTCAGTACTTGTCCTCTAGTTGTGTTATAGTGACATTTGTGATCCATCAACAGTTATGGTATTTTTCCATTTCCAGTAAATGGGGCCAGATTGTATGTTAACCATAGTATTTGGAGGAAAGGAATACAAGAATCTGCTGTATAGTCATTTGATTATTTCCAATCGGCATTTACATTTGAAAATATCTTTGGTTGTGATATTTGCACATTAACTTCCTTTTTAGTTTCTGTGTAAGAATCTTGCATTTTTACCTGGTTGCCACCTAACCTAGTTTTGGACTGGTAGTTACGTATAGGCATGGGGAAGCACAACTGCACTGAGCACTGATCATTATCCTACCTTCACTGAGCTGGGTGGCCTTCGGCGACGTCCGGCTTCTCCTGTACAATGTCCTTACCTGGAAACTGGGCAGGACGAAGATGGGGCAGGATGCATTCTCAAAGTCCCTTTCTAGCTCTAACATTTTTATGTTTGTAAAATATCAGCTGCAACAACTATTTTTGTGCAGAATTATCCTTAGCCCGTGATGGTAGTGTCTGGATTTTGGAATCAGCTCCATTAGTTTATATTCAAAGATGCATATTGGAATGTTTGCATTTTTCCCATAGATAAGGGCATTCACCCCCCTCACACAGAGACGCTCATTTCCAATTGAAAATCTCACCATTTGTATCCTAACACAATTTTAGATATTTTTGAGAATTCAAGAAATGTTTTTGTTTTTGCAAGCTTTGTTTTTTATCCGTGCTATTTAATGCCTGGTTTAGATCAATTAATTATTTAGCCACATTTCAAATTGGTGTCTGTTACTTCGACCTGAAGATGGTCGTTAACTGATCTTGAGTTGAAAGCACTGGGGCACTTTCCAGTTCTCTTACCTCTAGAACTTTCATAATGTACAGAATGATGCCTTAGAGTGGGGCCTGCTGTTTTTCTGAAGAAACAGAAGTTATGTTCCTGTTAGCACTGCTCTAAACTACACAAAATAATTTAGTGTTCGAAACTGTTAACATAATCAATTCAGTTCAACAATGATGAGGTTTCTGAAGAATCTTCTATTTGTTGTATAGATGTCTTTCATTTCTCACCCTCAGTTTAGTAATCACCTCTGTGTCTCCACAAGCAAGGCTATACCTATACACATGAAGACACCTCGTGTTACAGAATTGTGTCTGCATTGTTTGTATTCTTCACCAGTCTGTGAGCCCCTTCCAAAGCATAGGGTTTTTCACTGTTAATTACAGTTCCAGGGGTTTAGAGGAACGTTAATGATACAGGAAATGTATCAGAGGGGTGTGATTCTCTATGGAAAACAGGGAGAACCAAGGCTAACTGTTTGAAACTAGAATATGCTAACCTAGAAGATATTCCAGGGGTAGGACAGAATAAACGATACAGCTTATCCATCTCAGGTTTTTTGTTCGGGAGGAGTCTAAAAGGTTGTAAACAGCTGGGAGGCTAGCCTTTCAAATTCCTTATAAAAAATGCACTTTTGAACATTTTTTTATGAATGTTTATTGTCTAAATATGGCTTAGTTTCTTCTTAAAAAACATTACTTGGACATTACACTTACTGAATTTCAGTTCAAAAGAGACTCTAAGGCAATTCTTATAATTGAAAGCAAAAAAAATAATATGAATATGCTTTCATATTGCCTACTTGTGAAAAATAATGAAATTCTACTAGAGCTGTTTGATACTAATTTTTGTCTTTCAAACATTTTCTCTTAATACTAAAAAATATATAAATCATTTACATAAAACTAAATGCAAAGGAAGGCACAGCTGGTTAATGGTGTATATAAGCACAGTTCAGCATATGCAAAATTAAAGAGAAAAAAGCTTCACATCCTTAATTAGTTACACTGAAAACCATTAAGAAAAGTTCTTCACTGTCAACAGTGTTCAACACTTAAGAGCTAGAGGATATAAAAAAAAATATTAAAATTCGCTTAATGCAAAACAGATTTCATATATACTTGAATATAAAAAAAAGGTTTTAAAATGCTAACATACATCTAAACCATCCATGTTATGAAAAGTGCAAACCAAATTAACAGGGTTTAACAAAGTCCTTCTCATGACACAGGTAAACTAGCCCATGGGGACAAATCTGTTTCATCAGTTAATGAGTCTTTAGTTGTGGCCAGATGTCATCAGGACTTCTGAGAACTCGAAGAAAGCAGGACTGGAGAAGCAGCTCTGTCCAGACTGGGGATTGGCACTGGCATGTGGCCATTGAGCAGTGTTGGGAACTGTAGGAGACAAAAGATTTTAAAAATAATTATTGTAAATCTATCTGGAAGAACTTGAGTTCTTTACACTCCTAGACAGACAACAGTGGAGCAGTTCTGTCATCGCCGCTGTGGTACAGGTAAGTTGCAAATTATTTTGCAGAATGAGTAACTGGAAGATAACAATGAAGTCAGGATTACATACAGCAAACAGGATAAGGCTCAGAAAATATCTTTATTTTATATGCCTAGGCTACTAGAAAAAAATGTACTTAACATGTTGCTAAAGTATACTCTAGCACTATTTTTTTTAAAAGATTGCAAGCTACATAGAATGTTGATTTATTTCAATATTAAGAAAAAGAAATTAACTGACTTTTTGCATGTAAATCAGTAATTTCTAACACTGTATTTTGAAATTGGCCATCAGTTTTCCAGAGTACTACAAAGATGCTTCCCAGTAACTTAAAAATGAGGAGTCGCCCTGGCTGGTATGGCTCAGTGGATTGCATGCTGACCTGCAAGCCAAAGGGTTGCTGGTTCAATTCCCAGTCAGGGCACAAGCCTGTCTTGTGGGCCAGGCCCCCAGTAGGGGGCACACGAGAATCAACCACACACTGATGTTTCTTTCCCTTTCCTTTTCCCTCCCTTACCCTCTCTCTGAAAATAAATAAATAAAATGTTTAAGAAAATGAATGTTTTTATCTTAAAAGATTTAGAAGGCAAGAATATATTTGGGACTGAGAAAGTATTCTAATTAAAATGGTGATATGAAAGTTCACTCATACATTGCATTTTAAAGAATAATGTTAATTTCTGTGTTGTTGGTAAGGAAGATGATAAACAGGATAAAGATACATGCTTTGATGACTTTCAGGGCTAGAAGAAGTACAGCAGCTATATTCCCAGGTGAACAAGAATAATTAAGGCTTCCACTAGATTTCCATTGTCTAGGATGGTATGTGTCAGAATGCCCTCCTGGGCTCTCCATAGGAATTAAATATTAAACTTCACTTAAACACTAAGTACAAACTAAAGAGCCTGGTACATGTTAAAAGTACAACAAATATTTGTAGAACAAGTAAATATGTTTTTGTAATTACCAAGCTATTTCACATAACTGGCATTGCCTTACAGTTAATCAATGGCTGTCATTTCATTTGATATCTAGAGCCTGTAAGGTAAGTTTGGTTTTTCTCATTTTATAGGGGAGAAAACAAGAGTTCAGATAAGTTCAGGATTGGCTGAAGGTCATAGCTAATAAGCAGTAAAGCCAAGTTTTAAACGGTACTTTCTGTGCCAAACCGCCCAATTTATTTTTGGCAGGGCTTAGGGAGGGGGGTGCTCTTTAATTACTGTTTCGGTTTCATTAATGGTTATTTGCATATTCTAGGCTTTTGTTTTCTGACACTTTGGAATTTTAATTTTTTTTTTAACAGAATTTTATCCATTTCAACTGGGTTATAAAATCTACTCACAAGTCTGCTCCTAACCACTCATCCCATTGACTTGGAGCCGTGATTTTCAACCTTTCTTTTTATCTCACGGCACACAAACCAATTATTAAAATTCTGCAGCACATCAAAAAATACATTTCTTACTTCTCTGACAAAAAATAGGTACAATTTTGACTCATGCACCCTGGACAGCTACTGTTGTGTTGGCTGTTGTCATTTTTTTATTGGCAATCTAAAGGAAAAAGGGGTCGGTGCCCTTGACTAACTAGTCAGGTATTGCATGTTTTCAAAATTCTTGCAGCTCACCAGTCAGATCGCTGACTCGGAGTGAACACTGGAAGAAGAACAGGTTTTGACTTTTTAAAAAATTCTTTTCATTTACTTGTATCTTCTCTGATTTTGGTTTTGTCCATCTTGTGTTTTCAAAACAATCAGCTTTTGGTTTAGTGTCTGTTTTCAAAAATATATTAGTGGTGTCTGCCCTTTGTTCTTTATTTGTCTACACATAATTGTCCCAGTGTCTCTTGGTTAGCCTGGCTTTTCTGGCCTGTTTCCTGGTCCTCTTTATTGGTTCTAATCCTCCCTCCCCTGCCCCGCCCTTAGTCCCTGTTCTTAAACTTGCAGCATTCCCCAAACTTTTGTCCTCCGCCTGCCTTTTCTCCTGTGCTGGACGCAATAATCATTTCTTGTTGGTTAGATCTACCTACCAAGGCCTCTTCCCCACCAAACTTGCTTTTCTGTGCCCATTTTTCTCAGAGTGGGGGGCCGTGAGCAGTACAACCCTAGACTTGAATCAGAGCTCTGCCACTTGTTGACGGGTGATCTGGGCAAACTGAAGCAACATCTCTCGACCTTGGTTTCTTTATTGAAATAGAAGTACTTTGAGTATTAAATGAGAAACCACAAAAAGTGCTTAGAACAACGTCTGGCATACAGTAAGGGTTAACTACTGTTATTAACAGCATTTCCAGTCTTTTAGTCACAGTGATCTTTGCCTCTTCTTAATTTACATTACCTACTTTTCATACCCAGCTAAAAGTCTTCCCCTCAATTTTACTTCTAGAATATCTTCTAAATATATTCCTGTTTCCACTGTTCTCATCGAAAAGATTATTCTAACCTCAGTATTTGGAATAGTGTAAATTTCCTCACATCTTCCTGCCCCTTACACTTTCTCTTCAGTCCTCCTTCCTCCACACTAATATCAGTGATACCGTTCTAAAACAGAGATATGTCTTACTATCTCCAGCTTTAAAAGTTTCCACGGTTATCATGTAAGAGATTGTGGGAACTCCAGCCTACTGGTCAAGTCCCACAGCTGCTTTTCCAATCTGACTTCCCAGTACCTTCCTATTCAGACTGCATATTTCATATTCATACCATCCCACTCTGTTCATCTAGAATGTGCTTTACTGTTTGGTAAAATCCTGTCCCTTCTTAGCTTAGCTCAGGTGCCACTTCCTTGGAGCTTTTGTCCAGTTCCCAGCTGGAAAGAGCTACTATTGTTGGGTTCTTGAAGTATTTTGTTTGCACATCTATTATTCGCATATTCTCTAACCCCTAAGTCTCTGCCTCAGAGCATTACAAATATTTGCTGGGTTAGATTTGTTGAATTAAAAACTGCAGAAAACATTCTCAGTTGAAAAGTTAATTAGTCCCACCTTGTTTGAAGATGCATCTGTACTTACTAGGCTTATTCCAAGTTTGATCAAAATCTGTTTCAAAAATGGAACAGACATCCTGTAGACAAACTTAAAATGCCAAACTGTCCATTTGAAATGGGTCTCACTTTATTTATAAATCGAGATTATATATTTAGATTTAAGACAATATGTGTTTGTCATTTCCAGAACACGTCTCCTGATTACAAGGCATGCCTCTCTCTCCAGAAAGGGAAAATATCTTCTCTCTCCTTCCCTTAAATTCTTCAGTGTCTGCTATAACAATTCTGTCAGGGACCTTCTGTGCACAGACTTGTCAGCTCTGTCAACTGTTGCTCTACGGATTCCGACCCACTTCTCTCATCCTCGCAACAGGAAATCTGCCAGCATCAAAGGGTGTCCAACCCTTTGGTGTCCCTGGGCCACACATTAAATACACAAAGACTAATGAAAACTGATGAGCAAAAAAAAAAGGTTCTAAGTAAATTTACGATTTTGTGTTGGGCCACATTCATAGCCATCCTGGGCCACGGGTTGGACACCCCTGATACATATACTATATATTTTTTTCTTCCTCCAACATACAGCACAGGTGAAAAAGGTTTGTTACTTTTGAGAAAAATTATTTGTATTAATTGAGAGGGGGCATTGTGATGCTCACTGGAATTTTGTTAACCCATCATTTGAAATAGCTAGTTTTAAAAATCAGAAAGTATAGGGAGCATTTGAGATCCTGCTCCCCAGCACAGGTTACCAGTTCGGCTCAAACTCCTTTAAAAATTCTCTCTCACACACACACACACACAAAAAAAAGGTGCTATTCCTCTTACTGTATTTTGTTATTTACCTTTTGCAAAACTACTAATTTCGATTTTTACCACACTCAACTGCGCTTACAGGAAGAGCGCTAATATTTGAAAAGGTTTTGCCCTAGTCTCATGGACCCCAATCAAAAAGAGGGTCCAAGGCCCTATTAGCCATCCAAACACGGTTGTATTTTTTAGAGTTGTACTGGGGTGGGCAAAAGTAGGTGTACAGTTTGTATGGGAAATAATACATTATTTAACACATAATACAAGAGTAAACTCTGTTTTCTGTGTTCACACCTGCAAACCTACTTCTGCCCACCGGTGTATTCTGAATGGCTCAGGAGGGAGGACGGCCCATTTTGTGAAATTAAAATTCCGAGCAGGCGGCCCTTAAAGGCAGCAATTTCTTCCACAGAAATCTAAATGTAAACGGGAATGGCTGGTCTGCAGTGGCTCTCGAAGTGTGGTCCTGGAGCAGCAGCATTACTAGGAATTTAACGAATGTTGTCTTCTGGCCGCATCCCAGACCTTCTGAGTCAGAACCTCTGGGCTGGGGCCCAGCACTCTGTTCTCACACACCTTCCAGCCGCTTCCGTTGCATGCTGACTTTGAGAATCACTCGTTCACAGTCATGACTGATGAGGGTATACACATCTCCCAACCCCCAGAACTCCAGGTAGCGTGATAATGTACAGAATCACTGCAGACTTGCACCATTGTTACCCTAGGGACCATTTGTTACCCTAGGGATTAACGGGCTAGAAAAGGTTTCGCATCCAAGGCAAGGTATGCCAAAACTCCCAAGTAACAGTTCTCCATGGCTTCCTTGGGAGGTCACCAAGCCCTGCACCAATCAGGTGGCAGAATTCCCAGTCAGGAAGGGAGGGAGCCTCCATTCATTATTCACAAGTATCTACTGACCCCTATGTTACTGCAGCCCCTACTGCACGGAGCTTAATGTACATCTGCACCACGCAACTCTTTCTGCTCTGCTCGGGAGCTCTCATACCAGAATACTGCTGCTCCAACCTGGAGACTTGCAGGAAATAAGGTCTTTCGGCTCTCCATCAAAAGATTGCAAAACTAAAATTTTACTAAAACTGCACTTGCTCACTGCTTTTTGCTTGCTTTTTCTAGTTTTTGTTTCCCTGCCCGAGTTGTAACGGTTATGAATCAACATGCTGGCTGTGCGCAAACAGCTCAATTTCTTGAGATAGGAAGAAGGGCCAGGGAGAGAAACCTGATTACCCCAGGAATACAGTGACATCATGACACCCTACCTCCACCCTACTAGGAAACCAGAGAAGCAAGATGGCAATCAAAACCTCCTTAGCGCCCCCACCCTTCCTCAAACAAGACCCCAAACCCCACCATGCACAGCTCCTTACACACCAGGGGTGTAAATGTTAACCCTGACAAGCAAAATGACCGACTCAAAAAAGCACGGAGACCTGAACTTTTTAACATTTACTTTCTTAGACATTTCTAGACAAATTCTTATGCATCCATTCAGTCCATCAGTGATCATTACTGAGCATCATTCATGTACCAAGCAATGCGCTAGATGCCGGTGGCACACCACAGTGAACAAGATGATGCAGTTCTGGCCTCTTGAGGGCCCACGGTCTAATGGGGGAGATCGCCAGATGGGACAGGCCATCATGATACAAAGGGGTAAGTGCTAGATGCAACAGAATCAAAAGAACTACAGCTCCTCGCGTGCTGTGAGCCACACTGGGGGGCAGGGATGGGAGGCAGGTGAGGCTAGCATTAGGTAAAGAGGGAGTTGGCCCTTGATCCAGCTTTGTTTTGTGGCTGTCCCTAGGCAGGATCCTTTCTGTCCTCCCCTCACATATTCAAATGGCAATGTCTTGGTCAGTGAGTAACAGTCAAAAAGGACTGTTCCTTTCACTTTCTAGCAAGTGATGCTACCTGAAAGATCCTAGTGTGTGAATGAATAATGACCGCGCTTACTTAGTGCAGGGAGTTTTGCAAGGTAAAGCTGCTAAGACTTAGTTTTTAACCAAATGCCCTGGATACTCCTTCTTTGTTACAGAAAAAGGCAAACTTCATTATGTATCATACAGATAACTTTTCTATTGCAGTAACAAAAGATTGTTCACTATTTTTAAGTCATGTCACCACTGACTAATACATTAATATTTTTAAAGTCTTATGAGATTTTTATAAAATACGATTTTTATAAAGGTTTGCCTTTTCCTTGATAAATATCCATTTTTCATAGTCAGTGAAAATTCCAGAATATTTCAAGAAGGAATTGTTCCATTTGTGGGTTCCTGCCGTGAGTACTCTGTTTTTGCCCCCTTGAAAATGCCTGACTTTGAAGGCTGCTGTTTGCGCACAGCCCCATTAACATAAACTCCCTTTGGAAACCTGACGTCTTAACCAAACACAGGGCAGAACTCACTGTTATCCGTGCAGGATTCACTGGGGAACACATCCCTTAGAAGGTCATTTCCAATGGCTCACCTGGAACAGCGTGTTTGGCCCTTGCAGCCGGGCAGGACTCAGTGGAGCAACTGGACTAAGGCTGCTCCAGAAATGTATGCTGGAGAGCAGCGGACTCGGGGTCAGGAGCAATCCATTTGGTGTCTAGCAAAGAAAGCACACAGACAGTTTTTGATACAGGTGTTATCGCCCTACTGCAGTGATGATCAGCAGTGTGGCTAGGTGCACCACCTGTGAACCAAGAAACGAGTCTCACCGTCTCAAGAAAATCTGACAACTGTAATTTCTGCAAGGCTGTGCACTGTTTAATTTTAATTTTCTCTAATGCTAATTGTATTAGCAATTTTTAAAAGGAGAGAGGTATAGACAGGTTATCTTCCCTTAAACAATCTAGTGGAAATCTCATTTGTAGAAATTTTTGTCCTGATGATATCTTTGATGTGCCCCCCACCCCCCTCAGGTGAAACAAGATTTAGTGTACCATAAAACAGGGTCCTATTTCAGGGCTTTACTTTTTCCTGTCTATATTTTCTTAGTTTTCTATAGTGGACACCCATTACATGGGTTACAAACACAAGCATATTTTTAAAAGAGCCTCCCAAGCTTCATTTTTCTCTCTCAATGGCCCTTTAATGCTCTAGGATTTGCTGCTAAAATACCCTGTAGCAGCTTCTTCAAAAGCTCTGAACTAGGTTTTCCAGATTTCGCTCCGGATGTGGGGCTGATGAGAATTCATCTCCCTGGCAATGGTTTGAAGGGGGAAAAACAAATCCTTTCTTGTCAGATTGGGTGTAAAGCCAAAACTCTGGGTTTCCCGGGAGGATGCCAAGGACCGCATTTGCCTGCACACACTCAGCAGGAGTCCTGGCCTGCAAGCCAGCTAGAAGGCAGGAGAAACAGCCCGCCCCAGCTGGCGAGTCTGCGTGGCTTTCAGCAAAGGCACACTCCCTTGCCCAGGGCGGTTTTGCCCCTGCGGTGACTAGAAGGAGCTCCTCGGTGGTTTTGTGATGTCAGTAGGTGCTTTGTGTAAGAAGAACCACAGTTCAGATTGCATCATGCTGGATGCTAACGTGTAACTTCTCCCTAGAATTGACCTAAGTAGCTTTGTGAATCATTGAAGAGCATTTGGCTTAAAGAGAAATTGAAAGTTCTGCTCTGCTCAGAGAAACAAAGACAAACATTCAAAGGTTCTCAAACAGTGAAGCTGCCGAAAGGTAAACTAATTTATACCTAATTACTTGAGTGTTAGGTCATTCAGCATGTAGAAAATTCTGTGTAACCAATCAAATTACTAAGATAAATACCTGTTTTGGATAAGCTTCCCATTTGTTCTAATCCAAGGCAATTTCACAAGTGCAGTCAGTGCTCTGACCTGATGGTTAAGACTTAATGGTTCTGCCCAACCACCTGAGCCAACGGTGTGGCTCAGATGGTTGGGAAGGTCACTGGTTCGATTCCCAGTCAGGACCCATGCCTGGGTTGTGGGTTCAGTGCCCAGTTGGGGCGCATCTGGCAACCAATCAATGTTTCTCTCCCTCTTTCTTTCTCCTTCCCTTCCCCTCTCTCTAACACTAAATAAAATCTTTCAAGAAAATACTTAACAGTTCAGCACAGGCTCTGCCAGTTTCAGAACCACTACTTCTTAGCTCTATGCCTCAGTTTCGAACTCTTTAAAATGAGGGGAAAAGCCTACGTTAATGGGATTTTTGGGGAGATTAAATAAGATGACCCGTGTAAAGCTCTTACTATGTACCTGGCACAGCAAATGCTATCACTAGTAATCCCTTAGAAGTCTACCTGACACGCTAACTGCATTTCACCTATTCACGGGAGAAACTCAACTGTGCGTAGGAAAGTACTTAATGTTCTGCAACAGACAAACCAGTCTGGTCAGCTGGTACTTGAAGGCTCCTCTCCGTCCTGTAAGGCTCAAGGCCACAGGCTCAGGTGACCCGAGAACTAATATTTGCATGCTGCTCTGGAGTCCGGTTCCAACCACAGCGTGCCACATTAATGTTTCATAACCAGGGTGCTTACCCACCAATGGAGATTTCAAAGCTCTGAAGAGATGAGTCTTCTGAGCTACAAAACCTGGCTAGCTTTCTCTCATCCATGGCCATGAATATCCACCCATTCTTTTTTAATCCTTTGAACTATATATATACAGAGTGTTACATTTATATTTTCATAGTCTAAAACTTGTACCCATATCTGGATTTGAGAGGTTAGCACACGTTTTTCTAAGGGATACGGGATGTATTCAGAAGACAGTAGCCCTCTGTTTCTCATGCTTAATGTTTGAAATGCCTTTCATAATATATGCAAATGAGTATCTGGAAGTGACTTCATCCACTCCTCTCCCTCCCCTCTCTGATCTCCCTGAAGGTCCTGTGGCCTTACAGAAAGAACTGGTTGGTTGCTCTTTCAAGGAACGTTTTTTATAAAGCCTGCCCTGGGTTATCTCGGTTTCAGTGTGAGCTTTTGGCACATCACTCCCCCCCTCTCTGGGCTCCTGGAGTCAGGCAGGGAGGGCTGAGCCTCAGGACTAGAAGCTAATGAAAGGAGCCACAGCAAAACGCATGCTTTTGAATGACAAGGAGCCCTGCGTCTTTTGAATGACAAGGAGCCCCTGGTCCTGTAAGCTGCCAGGGAGGGAAATGCCCTAAGGCCCCAGGGCAGCCAGCATTCACTTTCAAGGGGACAAGCCCCCTTCCAGGGTCTCATTTTCATCTATCCTCCCCCTTAGCTTCTCCACTTAATAGTGAGTTTCCTTAAAAGGTCACACATCTGAGCTATAACCTGGTGTGCTGGTGTCCAGCCATGCCTGAGTGCCCTCTGACCTCCTCCTCCCGCCTACCCCTGCCTCCCTCTGCCCATCAAAGTACCACCACCTCAGAGGAGACTGTCCTGCTCTCCTTTCAACCAGATGCCACTTCTCTTTTTTCTCAGTCCTTATAACACTTTACCACCACCTTTTTAAAGCATGTTCTGCCTCATGGTATGGTGGTAATTTGCATATTTTTATTATGCCTCTTTCTGTAACCTTTAAGATACTGTCCTTACTCATCTTTATTCCCCCTGTGGCGCACAGCTCCTAACTACTGGATGAGCTGAAGCAATCAGAGACTGTAGGTGTACGCCCTCACTTCTCACCTGGAATGCCCCACATGCTCAAACGTGAATTTACCACCTTCTTTCCGAATCCAGTGTTTGACTATTCAAGTGCCATCGCGTAGCTATCCACTCAGGAAACACTGCATATAGTATGTGTCATGTGCCACAGACACAGCACAACCCAGCGTCCCAGTCACCAAGATGCAGAATGCCTTCCACGTGCCGCAGCCTCTGGGCGTGACCTGTGGATCCTTCCTTGAACTCATTCCTCTTTACTCTACTCCTGCTGCATAAGTGCAGCCTCCTTAGCCACAGTTCTGGGTTCCCCCATTGCCCGGTTTCAGACACTCCCTGATTTCCCTGTGTGAACTCTCCCACACTGCTCCATCTGTCCCGAACTTATCTGACAGACATGGAGACCCGCAGAATCTCGGCCAACCAGTTCTTGAGCAGAATTCACTTCAGAACCTCCCTGACCACCCAGCCCATGGCTCCCCGGGCTAGACCCACTCCGCAGGCCAACTCCTCGTTTCCATGCTTTTAACCACACCGCACACGTTGATGACTCCCTAACATTACCTCCAGCCCCACACTCCAAACTCCAGTTGCAGCTGGATGTTTCCACCTGGCTCAACATGGCCCAAACTGAACATGTAACCCTTCCCTTTGAGCTTATTCTTCCTCCCATGCTCCTCAGACTCAACTTCAGGTTCCCCCCACCACCTCCACACCCGGTCACCAAGTCCTACTGCTGGCGTTCCCTGTATGTCTCTCGGATCTGTCCCCTTTGGCCCCTTCCCACTGTCACAGCCTTCTATCGTCATCGTCTCTCACCCGGAGTGTGACAAGAGTGTCCCAACTGGTCCCAGCCCCACTTCCGCCCGGCCCGTGTCATCAGGATGATTTCTAAAACATAATTTGGACTATGTCACTCATGCCCCCTCTCCTACCCCTTCCCTTCTCTTTAAAATTTATCTTCCACCCTCTTCCTAGACTGCCGTACTAAGCCATTTCACGTCTTCATGCCTTGGCTCAAACTCTTCCTCCGTCTACAACGCCCTCTTCCCCTCATCTGCCAGATGGGCAGATGATCCTTCAGCACCCTGCCCGCGTGTGTTCACCCCCCACCCCCACATAGTTAACACCTTCCTCCACAGCATGCCTTTTCGCCTGTGTATTCCCTCTGCACCACATGTGGGTCACTGGCTTAACCAGCTTCAGGTGAGTGAGTTACTGCTGTCAGGGACAATCTAATTCATGGTTGTAACCCCAGCTCCACGCACAGCAGCTAACACCTAAGTGCTCCACCCGTGTTTGCTGGACTGCACTAAAAGAGCTTCCCCCTTCTAGTCCGGAGGTGCTTCTCTTTCTGTGTGCTTGACTCTTACAGGTGCTGTCTGGTCTGTGTGTTTACCTTGTCATGGCAAGGTCCCATGTCATAAAAATAGGCACTTTGACTTTTGGTGTCCTTCCTGTGGCTTCAAATCCTGCTCAATAATTATTTGTTGACAGTCTAATAGTAATTTTTGTTTCCCTTGACTTACACCTCTAGCAGCTGTTACTTTCCCTTCACAACAAGACTGAACTCCTCAGGCAGTGTCTGGGGCCTCTGAAACACCACCCTAACTTACCCTTTGCCTCTTGCACAGCAGCGGTGTGCCCCGAGAGCGGCAACTGTCTGTCTCACTCACCTCTCACCAGGTGTCTCGCAAACGGGGATGGGGGGGCAGGGGTTATTTAACAATTATTTCCCAAAGAAGTTAACAAACAGTACAGTGCCTTAGTTGATCGACTCTAAGGGATATGCAAGTACTGCTGAGGTACGCAGCAAGAGCATTTGCAGATGACTGGATTCGGGAATCTGAGGTACTTAGTAGGTCTTAAAGGAGAGAAAATGAGGCTGTCCATTTAACCGTTTGTTGTACCAACAAACATCTCTAGTCTTACTCTCCCACAGATGCCAACAGAATCCACGACAATGACACTTTGGGGTTAAAAAATATCCACCAGTGAAAGGTGACAGTGAATCCCTGGAAACTTCCAGAGTTGTCAGAGTTCAAATAAAAACGTGCTTTTTAAGGCCTTTAAAAGAGAAGCAGAATCACACACATGTGTGTGTGGTACCGAACGTGCTCACCTTAAAGGGGACAAAACAGGGAATTCAAGAGGGGTCCAGGGCAGGTACAGTTCATGGCTGGAGAAACAGAGGAATGAGGGTGGGAGTGGGGAAGAGGCTGGGGAACCATGAAGGATCAACAGAAAAGGCAGAGGAGGAGGGAGAGGAGATGGTCCCAGGGTGGGAAGAGGGAGCCCAGAGCTGGGACAAGCAAGAACCTGCAACAGGAGTGTGGAGTCACACAAAACTGCCTGCGACGCCATCCAATGCAAAGCTCCTGGAAGGGCAGCCTCGTCACTCAAGGGCCAGCGTGGAGGAAGCTGCAGGCTGAGCCGGGGAAGTGTTAGGAGTGAGATGAGGAAAAAAGCAAACTTTGTTCCTGCTGTGATAACAGCAAGACAGACAATAAGACAGGAACCTCCCAGAGCTGAGATGGGGTGCAGTATACCCTGATGGCTCCCCAACACACACGTCCCTCCATTTTACTCAATTCCCACCTTAGGGGTTTGGCTCAAAGTTGCTACATTCAGTTGACTAGGAAGGGTAGGAAGGAGGTTTCAGCATTTCAGTCCTGAGACTGTCTCCGCTCAATTAGTGCCAAGCCAAGGCTGCTGCTGCTAGAAACAGCCTGAGGCACGTGTGCTCATGCTCGGATGGCGAGTCCTTGCTGCGGTGCCCGCACACACCTGAGTCGAGCACCTTAAACACCATACTTGAGGTTAACGGGGGTCTTGGCACAAAGCCTCTGGTTCTGAACGAACTTTGTTAAAAGATGAGGAGGGAGAGAGCGAATGGAAGAGACAACGGGAAGGAAGCGGGACAGGCAACACCAGGTGCAGAAGATCCAGAGGATCTGAAGTTCCAGCTGGCACTGCCGGGGCTTCCATGGTACCTGGCTGGGACCCGGGAGGGTTTCACATCCTGGCGTCTGCCCTGTCTCAATTTCCGCAGCTCCTGCCACCAGAGACAACACCCTTGCTCTTCTAGCAGCAGTCCAATATGACCTTGATAGTCTGGCAGTTGTTACCCTTGGCAGCTAAACTCTATCACTCGGTGCCCAGCTGGCTTCATACTCCCACTTTCCAGTTCCTCCCAGTCTGGGCCGGAGGGGCCTTTGGGCGAGCTTCGTGTCTGTCTGCACCTGTAATTGGGTTTTCAAAAAACTCACAAACGAGAGTCACCTCCACGCACGTCGCACAGGGCCCAGCAGATGCACCACAAGTGTTTGATGGGAGCGGCTGATGGTTTCCCCGCACGTCACTTTGCCGATGAAATTTCAAATCTGAATGCGGGCTTATCCGAGGTACGTGTTTTAGTGTGGTCCCCAGGGGGCGCTGCAACCACAAGACCTTGGTCGTGCCAAGACTGCTCATCCTACCTTCCTCCTCCCGTGTGTCTAGCTGGAAAATGCCTGTGAATTATTCTTAGAATAATTAAGTAAAATATAAATAAATAGTTCTTGGAATAAACGAAATTTTGGGGAATTTCATTTTCAGGGTATCGAGTTATCCCAGCGCAGCTTTCACCCCTTCTAAGGCCACCCGCTGAGAAAAGTTTACAGGAGGTCCCCATAGGCAGCCAGACCCTGACGTGCAGTCACGTGCCCGCACTGCAGAAGGGAGCCGAGTTGCTGTGACACGGGCGCCAGGTCGGGAGGGGAGCTGTGGGAGCGAGCAGCTCCTGCTGCCCCTGGAAGAAAGGCTCCAAGCCCCTGCAGGGGGAGGGGAGGCCCCCAGAGCCGACCTGGGAGCAAAGGGTAGTCTGGCTCCTGTCCCCTGGAGGCGATTTCAGGGACCCCACCTGCAGCTTTCCACAGTATGGCGGGCTCCTCAGAGAGCCGCTGCTGTGTCCACTGGAGGGAGACCCGTGAGTGGGTCGGGCTCCGGGCACAGGCAGCAATTCCTGGGGGATGGAATCTTGGGATCCAGATCCTACACCGACTCCAGGTCTGCCCTAAATCCTCAGGATAAAACCCCAGGAAGTGTGTGACTGATCACATGCCATGCAACCGAAACTAATACAAAATAATACTGGATGTAAGTTGTTAATAAAACTGCATGGCCGTCCTGTCTGATCGCAGGGGCCCACCGGGTGAGCACCCTCAGTGCCCGCGTCCTGCCCTTTCTCTACTCTCTCCGGTCTCTCCATCACTGCTTCTCTCCCTCCCGTCAGCCACCCTGGGCCACCTACGCCCGTGCGTGGTGCAGAGCAGTCGCTGCTAGAAGGTGAGAGCATCTCAAGTCCTGAGTGTGCCATCTGCCTACGGCAGCCCTCGCCTCCTTTGAGCCGGTCCAGAGCACCGGGTAGTGTGCTTTCTCCTCACCCCACCCCCATCCAAAGGCCCTCTCCCAGCCCAGGGCCCCACTTCCCCTCCCCTGTCCCGCGTCCACACCCTGCGCTTTGCTTCCCTCCTTCGGGAAGCCCTGGCCCCCTTTCTGGGATTCCTGCCTAACTCACTAACTCGCACTTCACAGCACGAACCCTCACAGGCTGGCTGAGGACCATTCACTCCCATCTGCCCAAGGCACAGGTCACCTGGCTTTCCTAGGCTTTTCCCTCTCTGCTTTTAGGCCAGTTCTAGCAGGTTCTGCTTCCCCATCCTGAGATTTGCATCTGTTCTGTTTGCATTCACCCTCTGTCCCCATCTCACGCCAAGGTCCCTCCTCTCCTCAGCCACCCCCACTCCCCGCTGGTACAGCGCCCTTAGTCCCACTGAGTGGAGCCACCCTAAATTCGCTGTGTCCAGGTCCAAAACCACAGCGCTTGCCTGGTCCAATTTCCTCCGACATGACTGCAGGGCTGGCAACTGTCCCAGTCGGCTCAGTGACAGTGAAGCAGGCTCTCAGGGAAAGCAGATACTGAAATCAGAGTTGGCCTGGCCTGGCATGAGACCTCGCTAAACCTTACGGCGGCGGCAAACACAAAGCTGGCCAGGGGAGAGGATCTTTAGACCGTCCACCCTGGCCCCGCTTCTCACATTACTGTCCTCAGGCATTTACTCAGCAGTCCTTACTCACCGGACAGTTCGCTCAAGCTGACACCAAATTCCTGGGCCACCAACTGGCAGGGAGAAGCCACAGAGAGGAAAACAGCCAAGAGCTGCTTTCTGCAACCGCTTTGCAGACTGATGATCAAGGACAGCCAGGCGTGTCCCCAGTGAGTATCAATGCCCACAGCATTGTACTTTAGAGCATGGATTCTGGAGCAGAAAAACTGGGTTCAAATTTGCTTCTGCCACCTATTAGCTGGGCGACCTTGGACCAGTTCCTTTAGTACTGTGCCTCATCGACCTCAGCTGGAAAAATGGAGCAGTAACAGCGCGTACTTCACGGAGCTGAGACATGACCAAGGGAATGCAGTGTCCAGAATAGTGCCGGCTGTACAGGAGAACCTCAATATATGCCGCCGCTGCTGAGGACATCACGGCGGACAGTACAGACCCGGGAGACAGACACTGTTCCTCCACCTCCAGCACGCCCCCTCCCTGGTGCCGCACAGCTTCCTGACGACACCCCCTGCCAGGTGTAGCTAGCTCCCTCGCCACGCCTCTCATCCCACGGGATCCTCACAATAATCCCTTTCACAGGCGTGGAAAGAGGCTCAGAGATCAAGTGCCCAGCTGCATTCTACCAAACGGAATAGCCAGGAACTGAATCCAGGTCTGTGACCCCGAAGCCAATGAACTTAACGCTGCCACCAAAATGCATCCAGTTTTCCAGAGTGAACAGAACAGGGTTTCCCAAACACGTGCTTGCCTTTTTGCCCTGTAATTGCCGGCTGGACAAGAAAGAGCATCTGAATGTAACATTTAAAGAAAAAGGCTGCCGCCCAGGCTGGCATGGCTCAGTTGGTTGGAGCGTCATCCCGTGAACCGAAAGATCACAGGTTCAATTCCTGGTCAGGGCACATACCCAAGTAGTGGGTTCAATTTCCGGTCAGGTCAGGGTACATGCCTGGGTGGCGGGTTCAGTCCCTGGTTGGGCTTATCCAAGGCAACCAAACAATGTTTCTCTCTCGCATCAATATTTCTCTCCCTCCCTCTCCCCCGCTTCCTCTCTCCCTAAAAAAGCAATGAAAAAATATCCTCAGGTGAGGATACAAAAAAAAAAAAAAAAAAGAAAGAAAAGGCTACCTTCTTGGAGTTAATAGCACTGAAGACTTTTGTGCTCCCTAAGTTTGCTTTCCACTCTTGGGCTGACATGGAGCTGGGCTTCCTCACAGGAGCACTGCTTTTACTGAAGCATCTCTTCCTCCATGTTCAGGGAGGCCGTTATTGTCCTTAGTGCTATTTCTTACTAGGGACTACAGGGCAACACAACCCACACTGACAACTGCAAGGCCTGCATCAGTTAACACCTATTTTCTTATTAACAGAACACAAATGGCTACTTATCAAGTTCCCCACCAGAGAGGACTGGAAAGTATCATAAAGCCCAATGCCTTCTGAAACGCCACTTAGCCCCACAGCCTTCCCTAGGAAATCACTGGGTCTGCTCTGATGGTCACTGTGCATGTTCTTCAGGCCACTAAAAGCCAGAAACCAACCAAGCATCCCACTGTAGCCAACATCCTGCCTTTCCTCTTGTGGATACCTGGGTCTGGGGGCGGAGAAGTAACTTCCCTTCACATTGACACAGAGACTTTGCTGCACCGGCCCTCGTGAATGCAGAAGGAGGGTGCTCTGGCAGCCCTCCCTTCCCCTCTTGGCCTGGGTGCAGCTCTTACCTGTGCGGTGAAGAAGGCTGGGGTGAGGGAGCCGGAGGGCAGGGCGGGGCTGTTGAGGGCGATGGAGCCCAGGTCGGCGCCGGAGAGCACCAGCGGAGGGGCGGAGATTTCCAAGCCTTTGGGCTTTTTGGCCTTTGGGGGAAGAGATGGAGACCTGGTCTTGGAGCCCGATGACAGGTTCAAGGGCTCTAGGGAATCCGAGTCATGGCAGGCGGCCTCTAGGAAGAGGCTTCTGTGTTCAGAAGGGAGGGGCGAGTTGGGGGACAGGGACGGGGACCGAGAGGAGGAGGGTGAGGCGGACGAAATGCTGGCGGCATTCGGCAACATTAAAGAGGAGATCTTGGCGGAGACGGAGGAGGCCAGGAAGGCCTCGGAGGTGGACGGCAGGGACACCACGGGTCTGCTGACGTGCTTGTCGGTTTTATTGGTCACAAACCTGATGACAGTCCTGACTTCTTCCACAGGAGGGCTGTCTTCCGGCAGCTCCTCCAGCTTCTCCGTCTTGATGGCCTTGAAGGCTTCTGGTGGGTTCTGCAGGGAGTTAATGGTGAAGGACGAGTACAGGCCTGAGTGGATGTATTCGTTGCGGCTCGTGCCTTTGAGGGCCGACAGGCTGTGCCTGTGTGCCTCGCGGCCCTCCGGGGACGCCTTGCAGTCCCGGTCCTGGAGCAGAAGGCTCTCCCGGCTGATCTCCACGGCGTGAGGGTCCATTTTCAGTATCTCCGGGAAGGAGACAAACTTGTACACAAACTTCTGCCCGATCACCTTCTTGATGATGTTCTGTGGATGATACGAAAGGAGACATGGAAAAAAATCAGTGCACCGGAGAAACCAAGGCAGAGCTGCACTGGAAGGGGAACTTGTGCTGGCAGAGGCAGCAGAACACTCCCGAGTCACACAGCTTGGCTGCCGTGCAGTGGAAAGAGGACTGAAGTTGGAGGCAGAATTAGACTGGCATTCTGGTTCTGCCGATCACTACGGATGTGATCTTCGGCAAGCTGTCGTTTTTAGTTTCCTCACCTGTCAAGTGAGCATTATTATTGTACCTAATAATGTCATAGCTGCTATTTATTAAGCACTTACTATACAGTGGCACTCGTGCATGCATTATCTCATATAATCTGTACAACAATCCTAGGAGGGAGGTATTATTAAACTCCCATTTTAAAACCCAGGATAGTAAGCTCAAGAGCTCTTCAGTAACCCACGCAGCCACGTGGTAGGTGAGTGATAGAGACAGCATTTCCTTAACCATAATACAGTATTGTCTTACCTACCTCTGGGACTTGTGAGAATTCAGTGAAATAATAATGGGAAAGCGTTCTGTAAGCTGGAAGGCGTTATAGAAACGTAAGTTATTATCACCAAACACCACAATGTTTTCTTAAATCATGCAGCCATTTTTTCCTGTTTTAATTCCCTGCCAAGAAAGCCACTGGCGGAAAGCAAACTGTCTGCTTTGGTGTTTACGGCACTCGCCCAGCAGTTTTAAGGTGCTAGCATCCACTTCTGGCTCTTTGGTACATGGCTCCGGTCCTCAAACAGGAGGATGTAAATGAAAACCAATAATCACTGCAAAAATTTTCATGCCCCTTTGGGAGAACGGGCTTCATACGAAAGGCCATATCCGGTGCTCGAGGTCTATTACATCGGCATGTTAGCAAGTAGCTCTCAAAGGCTCAGGGAGACGAAGACGGTCTCCCTGCACCACAAGGAGCTGGCAGCGCCATCCTGTGGGAGAGGACACAGGTTTCCTTACAAAGTGTCCCTCCTAAACCTTGGGTATGAATGAAGATTTAACAAATCATCTGAGGGGAAAAGAGCTTTAGAAGGCACTCCTATTTAGTGGCTGCTCTGTCCTGGGGAAAAGAACATGAGCTCTCGTTTGCTCTCACCCTGTGACTCTCTTGGAGGCTTCATCCTTACAACGTGAGCTGAGGGGTGGGGAGTGATCTGCCCAAGAGCCACCAACTAAGCTCTACTCATCGCAAAGCCTAAGTTTTCTCACATTTCTACACAAATTTGGGGGGAGAGAATCAAAGAACCCCTTAGTAGCGATGAATTTTTTAATTGAGCTATAATTGACATGTAACATTATATTTGTTGCAAGAGTACAACATGATGATTTGATACCTGCATATATTGCAAAATGATCACCACAATAAGTCTAGTTCGTTAACATCCATCACCGCAGAGATCTGAAATTTTTTATCCTTGTGACGAGAACTTTTAAGATCTACTCTCTTAGCAACTTTCAAAGATACCATAGAGAGGAAAGTCAATTAAATTTTGATGTTCCTTTTATGATCATAGTGTGGTGTATGATTATAATTTTGCCTTGTCTTGTTATATTACAGCATGCTGACTTGCCCTCATCCTTAACTGGACGTCCCAGAAGAGAATTTAGCTAGCAGTCAGGAGGGAAGGGCATATTTACCAAGCCACTGAGATTTCCGAGAAGCAATTCGTCAGGGCAGCCACCGAAGGGAGTGACACACAAGGTCCCCATTCAGCACCGGAAACCCCAACACCACAAACCTGGGCAGCATCACTCGGCGCTGCACCCAGGAAGCTCACCTGAACAATTCATTCCAGCGCCACCCTGGCACCCGGGGCTACCACTTAGCCCACCGAATCCCATTTATTCTGTCTGACCTCATTCTACAGTCAACAGTAGAAAGACTGAAAGACACTTACAAACCTTCAGAGAAATTTGGGAAACAAAAAAGTCCCACGTGGGTCTAACTGGCAGCATCTCTGTGGGCGACGCACCAGGCCTGGGTAGACAATATACCCGGGGGGAGCTCGGCTCCTGGCCAGAAATGGTTAAATGAGGGTGTCATTCAGTGCCACCTGATCCAGAAGCAGTTCCTGGTAAAAAGGAAGCGTCCTTGCCTGCTGTGTACCTCTGCTAAAATTAAGTACCAACCTTTAATTTTATTATGGCATTCAGAACATAATGTCTGAGCAGGCAATTACATTCATATGCAAACCAAGAAGTAATCTGGGGCTGATATAAAAACAATAAAAAATAAAACGCCTCTCCTCATCAAAAAATAACTGGGAATGGAAAGGCAATCTCAGGCAGAGAGCTGGGGCCGCAGGAAGAACATAACAACCCCCCGTGACGGTCAGCTGACAAGTGGATAAGCAGAACATGGTATATCCACGTAACAGAACATCACCCAGCCACCAAGAGGAAGGAAGTCCTGGCCCTGCTCAACACAGACGCACCCTGAATGCCCTGTGCCAAGTGAAAGAAGCCAGACACAAAAGGCCACATGTATGGTTGACTCTATTTCCATAAAATATCCAGAAGAGACAAATCTATAGACAGAAAGTAGATTAGTCCTCTCCTAGGCTTGGGGGGTGGGGTGAGGGAATGGAGGGGTGCTGCCTAAAAGGGGAGCAGTGAAAATGCTCTAATATTAAGCTGACGGAGGCACAACTCTGTAAATACACTCAAAGCTACTGCACTGTATGCCTTAGATGGGTGAACTGGATGGTATTTGAATTCCACTTCAAAAAAGCTATTTTTAAAAAAGAACACGAGGAATCTTTTTTCCCAAGTTCATTGACATCTCACTGACATATAACATTGTGTTAAGTTTAATCTGCACAATGCAATGATCTAATGCACTTATACATTGCAAATGATTACTGCAGTTGGGTTAGTTAACCCCTCCATCACCTCACATAATTACCATTTCCTTTTTGTGGGGAGAACATTTAAGACCTACTCATTCTCTTAGCAACTTCAAGCGTATCATACAGTACTGTGAACTAGAGCACCTCGCTGCACGTTAGGTGCCCAGAACGTGTTCATCTTACCACTGAAGTTCTACCCTTTTACCAACATCCCTGCCTGTCCCCCAGGCCCTGGCCCCCCACCCCCGGCCTCTGGAAACCATGAATCTACTCCGTTTCTATGAGCTTGGTTGTTTTTTTTTTTTAGATTCCACATATGAGATAACATAGTATCTGTCTTTCTCTGAATGACTTAGTTCACTTAGCATAATGCCCTCAAGGTCCATCCAAAACATGAAGAATCTTGAAAATTTTTCATGTTCAAATGGAAGATGGCGAGAACCTTCTACAGATGCACCGCAACTGGCACAACATGCTAAACCCTCCTCTGAATGTCACAAGTGGAGGCGCCTCCAAGGAAACTGAACTTGGCCACAACATGAAGGGCCTGTCAGTAGCGGCTGCCTCCACCAAGTCACACAGTGACGGGGTTGGGGACAGTTTATGGAGCTGACCAAAAGGAGGAAGAAACAGCCTTTGGAAAGATACAGGATGGGTCTTGAAAGAGGGAAGGAGCAAGGCAGCCCAGCTCTGCATCGAGGGTCTCTGTTGACAGGAGGGCAGCGGGCAAGGAAAGCCCCCCCACCAGGACGCCCGCAGCTGGAGACCTGCGTAGATGAGTGGGCTCAGAGGAGGCACGCCAGTGGCTGAACTGACGGCCCCTTGCTACTTCACTTCCAGGGCAGACTCCGGACAGTAAGGAAAGCATGTGTATTTGAAGATTTCTCTGTGGTCTCTCAGGACAGATGTCAAGAGTTTGCCCCATTGGGGGTTAGCTGGAAAACTCTCGGTATAGGGAATAATGATAGGCAGTGCTTGCTGAGCACATATATCTGTCAGGCTGTGTAGTAAGAACTTGACCACCTTTGACTTGTTTAATCCCGAGAGACTGGAACTGCGCTTGTCCCCACTTTAGAGACGGCCAAACTGAGGCTCAGAGGGTGTAAGTTACCAATGGTCACACACTAGTCCTTGGGCAGCCCAGCCCCAGCACACTTGGCCACGGTGGAAAGTGATACAAGACTCACGCTGACTGAGACAGCCCAGGACATGAGAGCACGTGGCAACAGGCTCTTATTATGGAAAGGGATGAGGATATTTAAGAGAATTCTGATTTGTTCACCCCTTCCTCCCAGACTCACAAGTATTTGTTGCTTACAGTTGCCTGGTAACCTGACAAATGCTGTCTGTGTCTGGTTGAGCTAAGTGACTCCAGTGCGGTTTTAAAGGGGCAGTTGCACACGTCCACTTCCCTTCACACACACAGGATCAGCCTCTTTGTTCATAATTTTCCATTACGTGCGTATGCACCGCCAGTGTGGACTCCTGACCCAGCGTTCCGTGTTGAGGTTACAGGCAGCAAGGGCGGGCCACCCTCAGCGAGGGGGTCGGCAATAGCCACCTACACACCCTCAAGTGGCAGTTCCAGGTGACAGTGAAGGCTCAGGTCCAGAAACTGCTCCTGCCATACCCACACCCCAGTTGGTGCTTTGAGAAAGCAGGAGCCTGGAGGGGGAGCAGTCCACGTGGGCAGGACGATGGCCGACTAGCGCCAAGAAATCCGTCCTGACTCACCAGCTCTCTGGCAATGGGAGGGTCTCCTGGGTTGCTTCACCCCAAGGGGACAGAGAACACTGAGAGAACAGGTCACATGTCCACTTTCCTCAGCGCCATCTGCTACCCTGCCAGGTCACAGGCTTACTGATAAAAACAGGTGTGTCTGGGAGTGTTTAAATATGTGTACACACACTGAACTCTGCCTTCTTCCACTGAAGAGGAAGACAGAGCCTGTTCAGTAATCCCATGTGGTGGATAAATCAGAAGTGTCTACTTCTGATGGACTGTGCTTTTTAAAAAAAAAGTATACACAGTGCTAGGTAATGAAGAGATGCTTATAGAATTGAATTTACCTTCTTAATTTTGATGTTATTGAGAATGATGTTAACCACATGTTTGTTGAATGACTAACCCTCCCCAGGGAGAGAACTGACCCAGGCAGGAAGCCAGTGCCTTCGCCCCACGAGGCACAACTTTCCACGGCTAACCCCCAGGGTAGTTAAAACTCCACGTGACTGCACCCCAACATATACCCGCCTGTGCTTTTTTGCTGGTATCTTTTTTCACTCCTCGCCTGAGGATATGTTTATTGATGTGAGGGGGGGGGGAAACATCAATATGAGAGAGAAACATCAATTCGTTGCCTCCCATATGTGCCCTGACCAGGGATCAAACCCGCAGCCTAGGTATGTGCCTGACCAGGGATTGAACCCATAGCCTTTTTGGTGTCCAGGACGACACTCCAACCAACTGAACCACCCGGCCAGGGCACCAACATTTTTAAAATGAAAAACCCCAGACAGATAGCAGGGGCCATATGCAAACCCCTATAACCTTGTACTTCCTGCAAGAGCTTAATAAACTGTAATTTCACTTATTCTTTTGTACTGGGCAGGTACCTGCTGTGTGTGTCAGCTCTGGCCCAGCACCAGATTTTGGTGTAGGTCACACAGGGGTGTTCCTGTGCTCAGACTTCTTACCCCAGCTCTCACTTCTCTCCAGGGCTCCGTCCTCCCCAGCAGAAGCCAGACAAGCAGTGGGTCTCCATCAGTATGACTACAGCGCCCCCCCCCCCTTAATTCTTCACCATCTGGGGACTCCCAGGACTCCTGTCCTCTGATTTTGCAACTTTCCTATCTTGTTCTCAAAGCTGAGACAGTCAGCAGCTCACGAAGAAAACAGGAGAGGTTGTGCAGATTTCCTAGCAAACCACCCAGCTGTTCCTCGACCCAGCACTCACAGCAGAGCTGGCTGGGTACAGGGGACAGAGCGGTGGGTCTCCCCACGAACACTCGCCTGACCCGTCACAAGGGCTGCCACTGGAAAGACAGTTCCAGAGTCACTGCCTGAGTCCAAGTGCCACCCCTGTATCTTATCAGCCATGTGCTTCGGTTTCCTCATCACGACATGGGGACTGACCTACACCACCTGCCTCATGGGAGATAATCCACAGAAAGCTTCCAGCAGAAGGCCCAAGACAGCCACGCACGGGAGGTCCACAGTATTTACCAGCTCTTAGTGTTATCATTATATTTACACTTGTATTTAAACAAAAACAAAATAAAGTCACCCCTATCCGCTCTAATGACAACTAAATACTCAAAATTAAACCTCTTAGGAGGCCGCGTATACTCCTCCTGCTTTAGCCACAGTTCTGGGCGGTGAGAAGGTACAGGGCAGGCAGAACTAGATCTGGCTTCCATATCTCCACCGAGCGGGGAAACGGGGTGTTTTGTTTAGTTGGATTCAGACAAGAAACAGACGCAAGGCTTACAGCGTGCCACGCCTAGCCTGAGGAAAACCTCACACCCTCCCGTTAATTCAGGGGTGGGGAGGGGGCAGCCCCGATGGGGGCAGCAGAGGCGAATCATCGTGGGACCCACGTGTTCCACTTAGAGGCCGCGGTGGCTTCGGCCGACAGACAGCCGCGTCCAGCCCGACAAGTGGCGCAGACGCGAACCGGCCAGCCCAGCCAAGCTCCGCTGTCCTCCGATGCCTGTCGGAGCAGGAGACGCCTGCCCAGTCAGGCGGGAGCAGGCAGCTCCGCCCCGCGGAGCCTGCCACGGCCCAGCCCGGGCTCACTGCCCGCGGAGGGCAACGCGGGATGCTGGGCCTGATCTGCCACTGAGACCCCGGCACGGGGAAGTGCGACACGTTCATCCTGGGGAAGTTCATCTTGCTAGGGCACATGCCCTGCATGAAAGGAGCCAGTGGCCAGAAAGGGCAAAGGGGAGCAGCGTTTATGAGGACCTGCCGCGCACAGCACCGCACGCGGAGCGCGGGCACTGCGGCCCCATTTCAGGAAGGCGAAATCGAGGTTTTTGGTTGGAAGTGAGGTGCCACCCAACTTCCCACCCCGGAGAGCTGGGTCAGACACTGGGGGGCCCTCCAATGGGGTACCACCACGCAGCGGGTTGGAGGATAGCACACTGTTAGCATTTCCCCTAAATGTTTTTTCCATTTTTAACCCAAATACACGCTAGGTTTCAAAAAAAAGCAGCATGAATGCATGGTATCTCCCATTATTTTAATGATATAAGGATACAGGGTGGGGCACAAGTAGGTTTACAGTTGTGAGTATGTGAAGCACGGTTTATTCTTGCATTATGGTTTAACAAATGTATTATTTTCCATATGAAGTTATAAACCTACCTTTGTCCCACCCTGGATATTAAATAAAAGGAGAAAGAAAAGTTAATCTCAAAAGATGTGTAATAAAATCGAATGGTGGTAAGTTTCCCACTGATTTGTAATTTTTTTTTAAGATTTTTATTTATTTATTTTTAGAGAGAGGGGAAGGGAGGGAGGCAGAGAGGGAGAGAAACAGCAATGTATGGTTGCCTCTCACATGGTCCTCACTGGGGACCTGGCCCGCAACCCAGGCATGTGCCCTGACTGGGAATCAAACTGGGACCCTCTGGTTCCCAGCCCGTGCTCAATCCACTGAGCCACACCAGCCAGGGCTGATTTGTAATTTTTTTTGCTTATATGCATTTTCAGTTTTAAAGCGTGTTTCATATTATTTATCGCATTAAGACTTTTTTTTTTTTTAAGAAAAAGAAGCAGGTTCAATAAGCGTGTACCTGGTGGAGCTGAAGCCTGAACCCAATGCTCTGCAGAGGCCCCCGCAGAAGCCCCTTCCGTTCCAGCACCCCACTCCCACCCCGGAACAAAGCTGCTCCTGCCCAGAGGCTGCTGCTCAGCTCACCAGAACCACAGGACTCTGCATTCCAGAGTAATCGTGGAGTGACCGCACACGGTTTCCCAGAGCTGGGGAAAGCAGCTCTGGGTGAAAGAAGCGTGGTCTTTGTCAGAACGGTTAGGTTATTTCTAGAACCTGGGCGGGAAGGCTGGACTTCCTGAGGCCTGTTCTTTAGCCAGAAATAGAGCCGACTCTGCCCACCTGTAGGTAGGGGAGGGGCCTGCTTTGATGGGATACTCTGCACAAGGTACTAGGGACCTGGTGGTCCCACCACAGCAGACTGGGCATCAGAAGTCCACCTTTAGGTGAGTAACATTCAAGAGACAAGTATGATGCAAAAAAGCCAGGAAGCTAATGCCCACATACACGGCCCAGTTATGGCCGGGCCCCCTGAGCAGTGTGCTCGGAGGCAGCACAGGGAGCTCGGACCAGCCCTCTGAGCATCCATGGCCTGAGCCGAGCCCTGCTGGGCCCGATGTTAAGTGGAACCAGCGCTGGGTGGACTGACCTGGGTTCAAATCCCAGCTTCTCTACTTACTATGACCTCGGGCAAGGTACTGAACTTTCACAGCCCTCAGTATGCTTACTTCTATAAGGGAAATAAAAATATCTCTTGGGTGAGTTGCTTTCTAAAAGAACAACATGTCAGTGCCCAGCGTGTCCTGGTCCTCAAGGCATGACCCAGTGCGATGTCGCTTGGCAAGCAATGATGTAATTGTGCTGCATCCTCGTTATGTCAGCGCTGCCTTTCCATTTTATTTTGCCTTCAAGGAATCTAAATTCCTTAAATGGGTCCCTGACTCCACAGCGTACAGAAGGGTTACACATTATCTCTCGTATGCCTCGGCACACGCCGGTACCCACCTTGCAGATGGGGGGCCCAGGCTCCAAGCTGAGCTCACGAACCAGGAAGAGGCCGAGTCCAGCCTGCAGGCCGCCGGCTTCCCAGCCAACACCCTCTGCCAGCTCCTCGTTTGGTTTTGCTGCCAGACCAGGGTCTGACTCACTCTTTCCTGACACAAAACCCGACTGTCCTCTCTCCAAAGTTAGAACAAGCACTCACTGTGGGAGTCACGCTCCAGCAAACACTCTTTCAACCAGCGGTCAAGTCACTTTCACAGGGAAGGCTCCTTGCTCGGCTCCGAGGAACAGAGAAGGAAGGGAATCTAGCCACGGTCCTCGGAGCGTTGGGCCAGTGCTGGCCTGGGCAGTGGCAGCCCTGCCTCCTGTCATTCCCAGCTTTCGAGATGCGAGGGGACACTGGGCGGTCGGCTGGCAGCCCCGGGCTTTGCTGGGAATTTGCTGTGGGAATTTGCTCCCCTCACCCCAGCTGCCCTACAGGGCTCCCTGGACCCAGTAACTGGAGCTGCCTCTCCCTGTGCGAGCCTTTCCCTTGGGCCGGGAGGCGAAGGGTGCCTTCCTGAAACCCACAACCACCCACATCCTCAGAATGTGACCTTATTTGAAAACAGGGTCTTTGCACAGGTAATCAGTAAGGAGGCTGGGATGGGATCAGACTGGAGTTAGGGTGGGCACTAAATTCCAGGACTGGTGTCCTTAAAAGAGGAAAGGACGCAGAGAGCACACAGAGAAGGCCACGTGAAGACAGAGACTGAAGAAGGGCAGCTACAGGCCGAGAGAAGCCAAGGATTTCCAGGACCCACCAGCAGCTGGAGAGGCAAGGAAGGGCCCTCCCCCAGAGCCTCCAGAGGGAGCAGGGTCCTGCGGACACCCCGACATGGCGCCTCTGGCCCTTTGGGGGGACAAGGGTGTGTTGCTCTGAGCCACCACGTGTGAGGTGCTTCATCTCAGCAGCCCCGGGAACCCTATACCCCTAAACCCACTTGTTCAAACCTCTGTTCACGGGGCTGTAGGCACTGTGTTCGGTGAGGCCTGGGCTTCGAGTTTAATTTTGGAGTGTGCACACTCGCGCGCACACACACACCCCCACTCTCACCCCACTTCCAACTTCTAAGAATAGTGTGCTGCCAACGAAGGGCTCCAGCTCTGTCTCGGAATTGGCCAGCTCCTGGGGGAGGTTTCCTTGTGGTTCGGGTTGGGATTTCTTTCTTTGGCACGGCTAGGCTGCAGTGGGAAGCGGCTCCCTGGTCTCCGTCCACGATGACAGGAGCCTGGCAGGACTCCCGGCCCAGGGGGCTCAGGCTGGACATTGGCAGCAGTTTTCTACCCTTGCTGGACCCTCCTGACTCTCTTTCAACATCCACGGGTATTTTTATGGAAGGCCCCTGGAGTGTTAAAAAAATAAAATAGAATAGAATACTGCTCCCCCAGTTGCATGTTCTCCTCTAGTCTCCCCGCTGGGCAGGGCAGTTGCCAAGAATGAGCTTTGAGAGGCCACCTGCCACCCTGGCAGATGGCAGGTGACCTGGGAGTGTGATCTCATCCTGGCTTTGGCTTTGCCCCCGCTTTTCTTGAAAAACCACCTTCCCCCTTGGGTCCTCACTTGCTAAAAGGGCGGCAGGCCGGACAGGGCGGTTGGTTAGGTGCTTCCCAGCGCTGACATTCTGAGATGACAGACTTCCTTCTACACTACGGAGCGGCATGTCTGCTCACTCACGGGCCTCCCTCCTGCCTTCACTGGGCACCACAGGCCCCAGCGCTGCAGAGATGCTGGGATGGGAAGAAGGCCCAGTGCCCGGTCAGGGAGGTGGGCACAGTGACAGCAGGAGAAGAGAGCGGAGGGGGTGACACCCCTGCAGGCAGCAGCTGGCAGAGCTGAAGCAGAGAGGAGTCCGAGGAGGAGATGGGTGGCCAGGCAGGAAAGGCAGAGGGAGCTCCCAGGCAACGGCGAGGTCCAGGTGGGTGCAGTGAGGGTGGCGGGCCCAGGGCGGCGCGGTGGGGGGCTGGGGGGACCCAGATGGTGAAGGCAGTTTGGAACCTTTCCCGGAGGCCACAGGGAGCTGGGAGGTGCAAAGGCAGAGGGTGCCGCGCTCCAATCTGGTCTTCTTCAGGAAGCGTCATCTGGACAGTCGGAAGTCTGGGGTGTTCTGGGGCCTCCAGAACCATCACCTCCTGTTTTCAGCTGGCTCCAAGAAGGCCGCCAGGAGGCTTTCTGTGGTCATCTGAACAACAAACATGGAGGGGTCCCTGTCCTCTCCCTGCCAGCCTGAGGTAACAATCAGCACTGCCGGGAATGTGGGGCTGGAGGCTGGGCCCAGGGCTCTGCGCCTGTGCGATCCTCCAGCTCCAGAATCCTGAGCACGGACCTGGGGTGAAGATTCCCAGGCGGAAAGCCCTGCTGCCTGCGTCACTTGGTCTTGGATCTGTTACTTAAGTTCCCTGAGACTCAGTATTCCCACCTCTGAACCAGGCCCACTGCCGACCGTTGACGACAGGCATGTCGTGTTAGAAAAACAAGTCAGGAAGTGTACTGAGCACAGTGCTTGGCTGAAGACAAAATGCTCCGCACACATGTGTCTCCCCTCCTGACGTCACAAACCTGGGGCGGGGACTGAGAGAAACGGTTGTTTATCTGAGATCAACTGGAGCCCAGGCGGGAGGTGGGCAGGAGGCTGAGTGGAGGGGCAGCTGGTCCTGTGGGTGGGTGGTGGGTGGTACCATGGGAACGTTCGGGCTTTTGTCACTGTGTCTATGCAACCACTGAATATTCCTGCAGCTAGAAGCCCAGAAGCAGGAACACATGCACCGGCAAACCGGTGTGGGCCTGGCTGCGGTCTGGCGTACATGGAGTTGGCCAGGCTGCGGAGTGTTGGCAGCTGAGTACTGAGCACAGCCCCATCAACAGTGTTGAAGGTACTCCCAAGACTCTAGGTGTTTCTTAGCAACTGCCTATTTCGGGGAACACTGAGCATCACTGAGGACGGCTCGGGAGCCTGTGTAATACAGGCAACATCCCTGATCAACATGCAGCGTCCGCCGTCTGCAGCCTGGGCCCCTCGGGCCAGCTGCTCTCTCCCCAGGCCGTGGCACCAGACTGGAAGACCTCCATGAGGCCATCAGCTACCCGACAAAGCCCAGTGGGCAACTGTTTTCCTTCAAACCACCTGAGCTGCTGACATGACATGAGGAGGGGAAAAAAGACACCCAACAAAACACAGCAGGCCCTCGACACCCAGACCTGGGGCTGGGCACAGAGGGCGCCCCGGAATGGAATGCTGAATACATGGGTCTTCTTTGCAACCAATGCAGAGGTTCCAGAAAGTTCTGGGATACCAATGCTTGCCAGACCCTGGTTCTTTTTCCACTCTGACAGACGACATGTCATTTTGTCTTTGCAAAATTTATCTCGGGGAATTAAAAAGATTCTGCCAGGGCCAGGCCTCCTGGCACAGGCAGTTGATACCAGGCATAAAATAACACAGTTACCTGTCATGACTGCACACCCAATTTAAAATGAATTACCCTGCTCGGTTCAGGAGAGGAGGCATCCCACTTCTAGGAGTATGTTGTCAGTGACTCTGTCTTGACTATCCTCCCCCCAACCCCCTCCCAATTAATTCAGGGCTGTTCGGCACATTGTGAGGATGAGCTGGGAGGTTGCTGTGGAGACAGAGGGATTTTTCATCGCATCAACATTTCGATCTCCTAATGAGAGGAGAGCCGGCAACACCTTCCGCCTCCCCCTGGGATGATGTTCACAGCAAGGACAAAGCCTGTTGGATGGAACAGGATGAGGGACGGTGGGAGCCTCCAGGTCTCCTTCTGAAGCGACCGGTAGAGCCTGTAGCTTCAGTGTCTATGAGTGGGAGACAGCGTCTATGAACTGGGAGTATGCAAGAGGCCATACCCCTGTTCCCCTTCTCCACCCTGGGCAGCCCTAGAGAGGGGCATGCAGACCCTGAGGCTGGAGGTGGGGTAGCACCCAACTCAGCCAGCAGAGATCTGTGGGAACTGGCTCAAAAGATCAGGGACACGGTCAGTGCCAAGAAGAGCCAGGAGAGACAGACTTCTATTTCTAAAATGTTGATCTGATCACGGTGCTCCCTTGTGTAAGCCCTTCGTTAGCTCTCCGTTGCCCTCGCCATTAAGTTCCAACTCTTCAGCACGATGCACGCCATACTCAGCTCCCGAATGACTCTTCCAAACTCCTGTCTCCCTCATTCCCTAAATAAATGCCCCATGGTTGGTGAGTCAAAAGCCTCCCTGGCTGAGCATGTGGTGTTCCCTTCTGCATAGATCCTTTCCCAGCTTTTTCCAGCCTGGTCCAGTCGTTCTCATTTCTCCAGATCTGGGTTGGGTGTGTTGAGCCCCTGGTGGCCTTCTCTCCTCCTTCACACCCTCCGCACCTCTCCAGGAAGACACTGGAACCCTGGCCCAGCTAGTGTTTTCCACATCATGACCTATTACAATCGGTTTGCATGTCTGTCTCCTGAGCTGCAGCTGAGCCACTCAAGGGGAGGGGGTTTGTTTGAGAAGGAATGGCTGAACGATGCAAGAAGAGGCAGAGGTGAAAGAAAGGGGCTGTGTCAACTGGAGATGGATGTAGAACTAAAACCACCCAGAACCTGGGCCCATCAGGGGTGCGGGCAGGTATCGGGGCCAGTTACGGGTGTGCTCTGGGCAGCGACCCCCTCTCCTCCCCCTTCTCTCAACTTCAGGATGAGAGATGGAAGCATCGAGTCTGCCTGGTGCCGTTAAGGAGCGAAGAAGAGGCTCCTTAACAGAGGCTCCTTTTGTTCATCAACAAATTCTCTAAAAGAGATTCTTATCAGGTTATAAAAGTACCTTCTGGAAGACTCAGTTTAGACCTAAGGAAAAAAATGAGCCCTACCTCAAAATTCAAACAGCCAGAACCACAGTGAACAAACCCATCTCCTTGGGCTCGAGACCGAGAGCAGCTGCTTGGTAGGGGGTGACTGTGCAGTTCCCAGGCACAAACTGAATGTCCCACTTAGGTCTCTACCAGTTCTGGTCCCTGCCCCTCCTAGGCTCAGACATAGACGTCCTTCCATGTATCTGCATGTTTCCGAGCTGAACAGGGCCCTTCCGTCCACGCCCAGGTACACCACATGCTACATCTGGGGTTGGGAGCCACTCTTTGTTGGTGTTTGGGTTTGCCCAGAAGCCTCTTCAAAGCCTGTAAGTGGGGAAGGCAGGTCCTCCGCAGTGCTCGGCTGCAAGCCCCTGACCTTCCAGCCTTCTCTGTGCACGGGAAGTGAGCAGCAAGCCACAGAAGCACAGATGGGGTAAGGAGCCTCGGAGGCTAACACCAGATTTCAGCCACTGCCAATCCAGGACAGCAGCCACCAGGGTCAGCTCTTCTTCCCGTCTGAGTCATTTATCGCTGAATTCCCAGAGACTCTGAATCCCTCCAACACAGGTCTCGTCATCATCACCTGTGTCTTCTCCTTGGGGACCCAGTATGGTGCCTGGCACAGGGCAGGCACACTGGGACGTGTCTGTCACAGAACCTAGTGTCATTTCTGCTGTGGAATCTAGCTGCTGTCTCAGTTGTGGGGAGCAGTTTTCCTCCAGGATTTGCTGGATCAAACCGCCATCTCCAAGGCTCTTCCTCTGTGTGTAATTTCAAAAAGCTAAATGAGAACCCAGCAGTATGTGAAATATACGTGCAAGTGATGGGTAGAAGTGTGCCCCCCACCACCCAAAATGTCGAAGTCCTAACTCCCAGCACCTATGAACGTGACCTTCTTTGGAAGCAGGGTCTTTGCCAATGTAATCAATTGAAGACGAGGCCATAGGATAGCCCCAAATCCAACGGACCTGGTATCCTTACAGGAGGGAAATTTGGAAGCACAGGAAGAATGCTACATGCAGACAGAGGCAGAGACTGGAGAGATGAAGCTGCCAGCCCAGGTGGGACCCCAGAGCTCGGAAGAGGCAAGGAAGGACCCCACCCAGAGTCCCAGAGTGCGGCCCTGCCAATGCCTGGGTTTCAGACGTCTGACCCCCAGAACCGTGAGACAGTGAGTTTCTGTTGCTGTAAGCCGTGCACTTTGTGGTCATCTGTTACAGCAGCGCTAGGAAACGAATAGTGTCCAGCAATCAAAAGGTAGTGTCGTTTTATTTGTTTTGAATTTTAACACTTATTTAATCTCAGCCATTTGTGTCTGGGCAGTGTCCACTTCATTATGTTACCCATTTGCACGTGCATTTATTAACAGGATGCGCCAGCCCAACAGGAGTGGGTAAGCCGGGAGGCCATGGCGAGGACGGCTCTGTGAGGAGGCCAGCTGCATACACAGCCGCCCGGGTGCAGCGCAGTCATTTCTGCACACACGGGTCACAGAGATGAGGGGCATTTACCGAGTGTGTGCTACCCAGTGCCCGACACTGTGCTGAGCGCCGCACACCTGGTGGCATTTAATCCCGCACAAACCGACGAGGGAAGGTGCCGTCATGATGCCCACTTTCCCACGGGTGATGTTCGCCTCAGAGACCAAGGACCAGTGAGACTCTAACCGGGACGGCGCCCACACTGGCCGCTCAGGGAAGACAGAGACCTGCTCCAGCTGGGCGCGCAGAAAAGTGCGCGCTCTGACTCAGAGACGTGAGGACTCTTTAAATGGAAGAGTCATTCAAATACTAAAACATCTTAGTAGTTGAATTTTCAGAACAGCCTATTTATACAAAAACAAGCAAGTGGGTAAACAGAATTTGTGGCCGTCCTTCTTCAGTCATTAGCAAGCACAACCAAGTGCTCCTGACGGCTCATGGGTGCAAAGGGCTGTCACTTCTGCGTGTGCTTGTGCAGGAGGGCGGGACAAAGGTCCTGCTTTTCTCCTCTGCACCTGTCTGAACTTTTCAAATTGGCAATAAGGGGAAACTTCATCTTTGTCATTATCCTGGCTAATTCTTTGTAGCCCCTGATGTGTCTGGGGCACTGTCCTCAGCAAACATGTTAACTCAGCTAATCCGCAGCACCACCCCGTGGTAGGGACTCTATCCCACCCATTTTACCAGAAAGGACGCCAAGCAAGACCCAGGGAGTTACTCAGCAAAGGGCCTACAGCAGGAGCTGGACTCGAACCCAGACGCTCTAGCCCAGAGCCCGTGCCATTAACCACCTCGCTGTGACGAGGGTGGGGGTGATTTTTGGAGGAACAATGACTAAAGCGCCTCAGCCCCAACCTGACACCATTAGGCCATCTGTTATTCTTCTCTGATGCCTTCTGCACACATTTTCCACTTCTTTTCTCTGCCCATTTCTAGTATTCTGGAATGAGCTAAAAATATAACCTATACCATATAAAAATACTGATATGCTCATGCTTGTCTACGGCGGCAGGAAAACTTCCCTATTAGGACAACCCAAGGGATGTGCAATTTCAGCCAAGAGTGAAGAGATGATCACTAGCAAACGACAGAAAAAACAACAGGAAAAAAGAATGCAGCTGTCAAGGTAGGGAATCACCTAATTTACATCAGGATAAGAGTCAATGGTGGGGAAAGGAAGGGGGTGAAAAAGGAGGGGGAGGAGAAGGGGGCAGAGAGGAGAGAGAGTAAATGGCAGGCATTACAGAGTGCCGGGTAACTGGTAGCTGGAGCAGTGCGGAGTGGGGCACACCAAGGGGTGCCCACGTGTCCGGGGACTTCACACTCACAAGGCCCCTCCTCCATTTTTGTGGGTCAAAAATGGTCAGATGCTGGCACTTCCATACGGTTCATTTTACACACAGAGCAGCCCTGGGAACACTGAAAGAAGTAGTCATCCAAAATGTTCCGTATAAGATACTTTCTGCCACCTTCTTTCGTCATTTCTCCTGCTCCTCCTCTCCTTCCGCCCCCCCCCACCCTAGTCTCTCTTCTCCTTCATCTTCCTCTTCTTCCTCCCTCTTCTCTTCACTTTGAACTATATAGCAGGAGTCTAATGATCACTCTTGAGAACAGTTCCTGAGAAAGATTAAAACAGCTCTGTGTACATACATGCACATTGTGCGTGTGCATTTGTGTACTGTGTACCTGCACACACGTATAGAGTACACGTGTCCCAGGAAGGCCACAGGGCACCTCCTCCTGGTGGCCAAGCCTGCATGACACACAGGACAGAGAGGTGCTCCTGCTGTTAGTGCCAGCTGGCTGCTCAAAGGTCACATGGCCAGGCTCCAGCTCAGCCCCAGCAGGGAAGGAAAGGGACTTGTTCACGGAGCAGGACACACTGGCCACAGGCCCCTGGTCCTTGACCTCAACCTGACCCCCAGTGGACAAGGGATTTTTCAGTGCTGGAGTGCTCGACAATAAACAAAAGAGGTCTCAGGCCCTGTGCTGTCTGACTGCCTCCCTGGAGCTCAGGTGTTCAGAGCCAAAAGACAGGAAAGGCCCAGGAGGCAGGGCGTGTGCCTTCTGGCTCCGAGCGTGTGCACCCTGGCTCTGTGGCTTCCTGGCTGCGGGAGGCTGGGCAGGGTTCCTGTCTAAGCCGCATCCTCATCTATGAAGGGAGGCAATGCTGGTGGGGCTGTGTCAGGGGCCATTGTAGTTTAAGGGACACGGGACAGGTGGGGACGGGGAGAGGAAGCCCTCAGCACAGCGTCTTAGACACAATGTACCAAAACGTGCTGGGTGACGGAAGTCTCTGAAATTGCTTTCCCTTTAAATCTGCTCACGGCAGATCAGGTGTGGTCTACAAAGCAATGGCTTTGCCAGTCTTTTCCTGTCATTTCCGGCCCAGGATCTCCCTTCCTGCCGACAACACACGATCCTCAGCCCCCACGCCCCGGCTGCCGGGAGAGCTGAAACCAAGTCACAGGCACTGGGGCAGGGCTCCTTTCTTTGACACCTAACTAAAAACAATGGGTTTTTTTTCTCCACTCTCACAGCCAAGCTTTTAGGCACCCTGCCAGCAGACAAGATGACTGTTTTCCTTCAGAGGGTCCCAATTCCCATTGTGCAACTTAGAACCTGGGTAAAAATGCCAAACAATAAACCATCTGCCAGGCTTTCAGATGGGGCAATTTTCAAGAAGAGCTTTCATATCTTACTTAGCAGGACGCTACACTGAGCCAGGATTAAGTAACTGCCACATTAAAGGGACGCACCTTTAACATTTCCATGACATAATCATATGCAATTACGATCATGTGAAAGAACACTTTATAATTAATGATGACTCTACTTCCTGCAATGTGTAATCCTTCTGTCTTGAATTCCAAAGTGGTTGGCAGAAGGGAGGCACTAAATAGATGTCAGGAACTAATATTTAAATCAGTTTTTAACTCACCTTTCGATACGAACTGTAAAACCAGAACAGAAGCTTACCTTTATTAGGACTCTATTTCTTTAGATCTATGAGGCTCAACATTTCGGAACAATGAAGCCACACAGAAACGCCGACAACCACAGGCCTGAAGTGACTGTCCCTAAATAGCAGGAATTTTGCCCGAGCAGGCACATGAATTGCTCTTTCCTGAAACGCATTAAAACTCACCCCGGCTGTTCTGGCTTTGGCAACAAGGCTGTGTTATCACTTAACAAAGCACTCTGACTTATCTCTGTGACTTGAAAATGAAAATCGTTTTTCTTTTGATTAGGGGAGTTTCTCACGAAGCTGGAAACCCCATGTGCCAAGCACTGTCTATGTAACGCCGCTTAGTCTTCACGGCCCTCCTGAGCCAGGACTGTGAGGGTCCCATTTTACAGATGAGGACACAGAGGCACTGAATTGTGACGTAACTTGCCCATGCTGCCATTCCCCATTCGGAAAGGCCCACGTGCGTGAACTACAAACCAGAGGAGATAAACAGACTTTCTAGATCCTACCACTCACTCTGTCACTCCAGCAACTAACCAGGAGGGAAACCCCAGAACCTCCTTACATCTAAGTTCTGCTGCTAGCAAAGTTTTGTGGCTACCACAGACGAAAATGCAGAGGGAATAAAATCTGACCCACAGCAACACCCAAAAGGCTTCCAGAAAAAAAAAAATCTGACAGTATTTTTCAAAAAAAAAAAAAAAAAAAAGCACCGACCACCCCAACTGCATAAATTGCCTCTATATGATTTTCCAACTTGCTTCACGGCACCCGCTTATCTGCTTTCATCAATGGAAGAGGAGGTGGTGCTCCAGCCCCCACACAGCCTCAGGTGAGGCAAGGGTTTACCTTGTCATAATAGTATCGCAGGGCTCGGCTCAGCTTATCATAGTTCATGTTCGTTTTGTTCTTTCGGAGTCCCCACAGTTTGGCCACTTCTTCTGCTTTGAGTAGCTTGAATTCACCATCGTTGGAGGTCCAGCAGATCAGATGCTCATGCTTCTGGTCCAGCAGCAACTGCAACAGGAACTGCCACAGCGTGATTGCACTCTCCATACCTGGGGAGGAAGGGGCTGGTCAGAGCGCCAGTGCAGGCCAGTCGGGGGCGGGGCTGCGGGTGAGCCTCAGCTCCCCCCTCCCTGTCCCCTCCCCGGTGCCTGATAAAGTCACAGTCACGTCCATCCCACCAGGCCACACCGAATCGGGTACCCTCTGGCTGCATTCTGGAAACCCCCATAACTCAGAAGAACGACAGGAAGCCCTGGGTCCTCATGGTCACAACACACATCCCCTCGGGTGACAGGGTTGCGAGGGAAATAAAGTGAGAAAATGATTATGAACAGCCCACTTGTAGAATTAACCCCCATACAAAGGATTCTCCAATGAACCCTAGTGTCTGTTCCCACCCATCCCACCCACTCCGTTGGTGGTCGGTCTCTAGTCCGTTAATTGCTATGGAAGCCGAACCCCTTGTTAAGGGCATTTGTGTGGGGGCCTGGGGTAACGAGGCTGGGGCCTATCAGTCCGTGTAGCTACAGGATGAGCTCCGCAAGGAAGGGACTTGGTTGGAATACTCTCGTCTGTATCCCCAGTGCTCTGAACCCAGCACGATGCCCGAGTGCAGCGTGCACCCAGCCGACAGATGTTTGCACTTGGAGAGGCCTTCCTTCACCTTCCCGGGCGTTCGTCAGGTTCCTGATCAAACCCCGCTGTCTCCCACTTTCTCCACTAGGAGAGGAAAGCCTGTAAAACGCTATCTTTTTCCTTTGACTCTGGTGTGGACTTTGTAAATGTGCTTCCCTAGCTCTGGGGGCTGGTGAACTCCTCCAACTGGTTCATCGGGACCCAGTGCAAATGGGCCTTCTCAGGGACATTTCTCCCCACCCCCTCAGGTGGCTTCTCGACCTCAGACATTTGGGGACTTCCACAGGCGTGGGTACTGAGGCTAGAAACAGGAATAATCACAAAAATAATCTACCTCTCTTATCGGCATTGGTTAAATTAGGAAAGCGGAGGTTGGGCTGGACGCAAAAGTTTCACCTCAGATCCAGTCATGACGGGACACGTGACGTGTGTTGGGTGTGGACGTGGGCGGAATGGGTGGCATCCCAGGGCTGGGAAGAGGACGCCAGGGACTAGCAGAAGGTGGGAAATTAGCTCCTGGTAAGAAGAGAAGCTTTAAAGCAAGCTGTGAGTTGGGGACAAAGCCAGAAGGATCTATGATGGCAATGAGGGGACGATGAAGTCCTAGGAGGCAGCTGAGGTGACTGGAATGAGGGAACAGTGGAAACGGTTCATGCCCCTGGGAGACGGAAGCCAGAATAGCTGCTTTGGGAGAGGTATCTGTGCCAATACTTGTGGCATTTCTACAATGGCTCTCACGCATTCCTCTTAAAGGGACAGCGTTCAGACTGACACATAATTTTTCTCCCTTTCCACATGGGAACAGATATGAAAATACCTAGCCATCCAGTAAGTATCCATTTCCTCATGCCCTTTCACATATTTAGCCAAAGGAACATGCTTCCCTGTTTCTCGGAGCGACAAGGGTTTCTCAGCTAAAGGAAAGCAGGTTAGGGATGCTCTCCAAATGCTCTCGAAAGGGGAGATCGACCTTCCCCACCGTGGCACTCAAGTCTGTGAGGCTGTAAATCATTTCGTTGTTGGATCGAAACCGCCTTTGCCTGTCCCGAGTCTCCCGCCCACGACTGCCACGACACGCGGCAGCTGGCCGGCTCCCGCTCTGAACACCAGCCACCCTTCCAAGTGGGGGAACAGCCCCAAACCTTCTTCTCATCGCTGGCACTAAGAGTTGCTAACAGTTGTCTCAAATTCTTTGGCGTTTTCTTGGCCAAACACTTCAGACAGTAACCTTTAAAATATCTTCGAAACCTGAAATGGATGCTCAGTGGAAACTGCTCCGGGGGGGGGGGGGGCAGAAGGCTGCCAGGGGGTTTGGAGGTCTGGGTGCAAGGGACCTGTGGAAAATGGTCAGCCACCTGCCCCTCCCCCAGCTGCAGTGGACATGAACCACTGCATTCCAGATGGCACAGGGGGACAATGAAACATCTCTATGTATTTTATACTCAGCGCTCCTTCCAACCAGAGCTCCCCAGAGCTTCTCGTGTTTCCTGGAATCCCTTCTCAGGGTGTTCCCACCAGAAGCATGGGAGCCGGGTTCTCCAGCCACACTTAACAGGACCTGCATGGACAGCCGGGTGACGCTCTCAAGCCTTCCCTCCTTCCCGCTTCACGGAATCGTGCCACCGTGCGCTAGAAGGGATGGGGTACTTTTCTCCCACTGAGATTTGGGCTTGGCCACGTGCTTCGATTTGGCCAATGGAATGCTGGTAGAAGTGACAATGAGCCGGTTCTGAGCCGAGGTCTCAGAGGCTTCCCACGCTGGTACCTTTCCTCCTGTCACTACCGTGACGCCACCGCCCCAACACGTGACACAGGGACCTGGCCTGAACTCCACCCGAGCTGGGAGCCACATCTCAGGACCCACGGTCTGAAGTACTGGGTTGGCCAAAAAAGTTTGTTTGTTTTCCGTAAGATGGCTCTAGTAGCACTTAGCTGACTTTAACTTCCTTTGAAACAATTTTGTTAGATTATACTGTGACAGCTGCCATATCAGTGTGCATTTTTAAAAAAAACTTACCAAAACTGGTGAATTTTTGTGTAGCCATTTTAACACTGAAGATGACCAAAACTACGCAACATTTCTGCCATATTATGCTTTATTATGTCAGGAAATATAAAAACGCCACTGAAATGCAAAAAAAAAATTGTGCAGTATATGGAGAAGGTGCTGTGACTGATTGAACATGTCACAAGTGGTTTGCGACATTTCTTGATACTATTGACATTTTGGCCAAACAATTCTTTGCTGCGGGGCTGTCTTACGCACGGAAAGATGGGTAGCAGCAACCCTGGCCTCTACCCAAGAGAAGCCAATAGCGGGAGATAGCCGACATCCTCAAAATACCCAAATCAATAAAGTGATTGGTGAAGATGAAAAACGTGTCTTTTATTTTACAGGAAAAAACTAAATGGATTTTTTGGCTCACCCAACAGCATCCCTGAAACCATCCCGTGAGAAAAACAAAGGCCGTGGTAAGCCCGCGAGCCCAGGGCCAGCTCCACAGCCCCACGGCCACAAGCAATGACAACCACAGTGTCCAGTGTCCTTGCCTTAAAAACGCTCCCTTCACCAGGGTGCGGCGTCTGTAGAGCTTGCATTTAGTCATCAGCACCTTACAAAAAATACTCTAGAAGCTGCAGCGGTGTGGGGGGGCTGACCTTTACTCAGAGGCCTGCAGTGGGCTAAGTGATGGCCGGGGCAGGGCAGGGGGGCACAGTGCTGTGGCCTAAGGCAGAGGCAGAAGGAAAGGGGGGACGAAAACAAAGAGGTAAAAGGGTAAGAATGAAAAGGCAGGGGAGCAAATGGTGGAGGTGGGGGCCTCCAGCTTGGGGGCCCCCCAGACTTCTGGAACGGAGGAGCTGGGCTGGGGGAAGGCGCAGGGCGGGGAACCAGGAATCACAGGGCTGCCCTGCAAGTTCTCAAGGGCCCGGGGAACTTGGTTGGTGGCTGGCGGGCTGGGGAAGGATCCCTTCCTTTCCCCTCCATTCTCCCAGGCCAAGGTGTCACAGCCGGGCTGCAACTGAGGACAGAGGGTTACTCAGAAGGGTTCAGTGTGAGAACACCGCTCCACCGGAAGGGACTAAGGCAGCAAGCCATTCCCGCTTGAAGCTGAGGGCCTCCGTCTCCTCTTCCCCAGCTCCCTTCAGCCACCCCTCCGCCCTGGCTGGCCCACCAGTTTCAGTGAGTGCACAGCACACAAGTCTTCGCTGTTGGAAATCCCAGCCACACATTACTCAGAGATGAGTCTCAGAAATATTTCCCTGTGAGCTCATGATGACATCAACAAACATCTGTCACCCCTCTGCACTTGGCAGAAGTAATCCCAGGATACAGCAGGCCCCAAAGACAGCTGTGGCCCCTCCCACCCCCTCCGGCCAGAGCCATCTGAGGGGCCGCAATGCGTGAGCGCTGTGTTTTGCCATGTATAATACGCACCATTTTGCCCAAATTTTTAAAGGAAAAATAAGGATGTTCATTATACAAGGGTATAATGATTACATACCATGGGTATAATAATCCCGTGTATAATGTGCACAAAAACATGGGTGTGCATTATACACGGCAAAATACAGTAAGTGCGGGGTGGGGGGAAGCAGGGGCAGGGGAACGGGAGGGCGGGCCGCCAGCTGGCAGCGCTGCTGGGTTCTCCCCACTCAAGGGCACTCGCCGTGTGTCTTTCATTTTTAGTTCAAATCCTAACTTCTTATATTCGTGATGCAGTTTCATCATTTACACAGTTGTCTTTACATACAGTCATGCTTCGCATTCTGTCACCCATCGGCCAGCGACACATCGGGGTCCCTCTGGGACACTGGACACGAGATCCTAACTTTGCGGCTGCGGAGCGTGCTCTTCCAACAGCCGCCGGCTCGCAGCGTATTCAGCAAGTCCACCAAATGAGTCTCTCTCACCAGAAAAAAGATCTAAGTGGTTTTTCTGCTAAACTAATTCCTTAATGAACCCCTTTATCCGAACATGGAAGTATAATAAAATCCAATGTATCTGGCTGCCATTACAAGGAACATGAGTAATTCAGACAGTCCCATGGCTTCATTAAATAAAAAGTTCGAGAAAGTGTTGATACTTCAGAAAGATTCATGATTGATACAATATTATGCAAACAGAGGCCTGCATTAAATTAAAGTGGCTCATCAGCCTAACCTCGTGTAACTGATTTTAAAACTCTCCACCTAAGACACATAGAACACGTGAAAGAAAGGCTGTAAATGTGTTAAAAAATACACCCCCAAATCACACTTCTGCTCGTAGAAGACGCTTCTCTTCCCCGCCCCCATCCGGACCCTGTTTGGAATGTAGCAGGTACCGCACTGCCACGCTGCTGGCAAAACCGCGCTCTGCACCGGTGCATTTAAGAGGATCGGCCCATGCTAAGGCACCCCTGCTCTGACAGGAGGATGCATAGCACTTCGCCTCAGCTGTGCCGCCTGCCACGGGTGGTCACCGTCTCCACCGGAGCCACCAGCCTCCTGCGTCACAGCAGGTGGCAGGCCCGCCTCCAGGCCTCTCCGGAGAACAAGACTCCTGCTATCTGCTGCAGGGGCTTCTCCCCCCTTGTAATTTATGCCCTCGCTCCTGTGCAGTGGAACGTAGTTAGATCATCTAAACGGTTGTCCAACTTGAATACACATCCCTCCTTTTAAAGGAATAGCGGGAAAAATGAATAGGTTCCCGTGTTGGCAAATTATTTTCATTACAAATGTTTCTTATGCTCTCACTTCGCTATAAACAACAAAACTGGATATAAGCTCCTCAAGGTTTCTAATTCGCATAGATCGGCAAAATGAAATTCACAAAAAAATTACATTCCTCGCCCCCCACCCACTTAATGATTAATTTTACAAACGATGGATGACGTTCTGTTCAAAGGCACCCAGCGCTCGCCAAGCGGTTATGGCAAAGACTGAGCAACATAGGTTCTTTTGAGTAAAACGTGTTCACACTGCTGTACGCTCTAGAGACTTCATTATCTCCCCACTCTTCTCAGTTTTTTTGTTTTTTTCCAGTGTCCATTTTATGTCAAACACTCTCTGGGTATTTGGGACACGTCAATGAACAAGAGAGACTACAAGCACTGTCCTCACGGAGCTTACCTTCCCGGGGAGAAGTCGGGCCACAAACAGCCGACACATGACTAGTGAACGATACACTGTGCTGGAAGAACAGTTCTACGGGAAAGTGCAGGCAGAGCGGGCGAAGGGGTGGGAGCTGGGGTGCGTGAGCAGGAGGTCACGGAAGGCCTCTTTGAGAAACTCAGAGTTGAGACATGCCTTTGTTAAAAAACAATTTCCTAACTGGGTGAGATCCTGGCTCCCAGACAGCTATAAAAATGAAGACAGGTTAAAGATTTAATTTTACCCATTAATCAAGGAGGGAACCAAGCAGACGTTATAACAAGTAAAAAAAAAAAAAAAGAATGCAAACAGAGACATTCATAGGTCAGGAACGCTGAGATGAACGTGCAAATCAGACAGAACCGGGCGGAGAGGAGCCCGCTGAACCTTCTGAGATGGAGCAGAACTGGCGTGTCTGCTGACAAGCACGATTTTGTTCTCAGTTACCTATAACTGATAGGGCTGTAAAATAGCTTCCATAAAATGAGAGTCGCATCATCCAGAGGACAGACATTTCTAGAGTGTAGACAATGCAGGTTTTACTGAAGTTATTTTCTACCACTTGCAACTGGTGCGCGAGTGAACCACTTCTGTCTACTCAGAAAGCTACATTGTGGGAAAGAGCAGATTCGGGAGCAGATTTGGACTCTCTGTGCCCAGCTGTGGGGCTTTCGGTAAATATTCTCATGAGTAAAATGGGGGTGATGATAATAAAGGGTATATTTCCCGTACAGGGCTGTTGTAAAGGAATAATAATGCACTTGAACTCTACCGCACACACAGTGAGTGCCACTGACATGTTTACTATTGCTTTTTAAGCAACAGAGAAGCCTCTTCAGAGCTGCTTGTGGGGTCACATGACCTCACCCGGCTTGAAGCATCATTTAGATGTCGTACCACTGGGTTCTCTGTTTAGTAGGCAGGGCCTCCCACCCCCGCCACACACACAGGCTCTGAAAGCTAAGGAGACTCTTCCCAGCTATTCAGTGACTGTGGTTTAGAAGGTGACTTGGACCATGTGTATGTTTACTTTTTTAGACTATCATCCAAAATGGAAGAACCATCTTTTCAATTCTTGCAGAGAACTCAGGTCCCTGAGCACACACTCTCGGACGCCCACGTAAGAAACACCAGCTCCTCCAATGCTCGCCCTGAGGCCCCAAGCTGCCGGCCCCCAGCAAAGATGCTCTCGGGTACCCACACTTCCCTCCAGGTGGGTTCTGCTCAGGTCTCCCTTGTGCCCTGGGGCGGGGGGAGGGGAGTCAAGTAGATGAAAGCTGTTGGGTCAGGAAGAGAAAAGTCTTCTAAAAGAACAAGCCCAGGGGCTGGAGGACAACACTGCCTGTGGCCACTGTGGATGGAGCCCACGCCGGGTGGGGCGGGGCCACAGACACGCAGAGGGTGACAGACGCTTTGACTGTCTCTGAGGGGGTCCTTTCCACCCTCGTTCTGTGTTTGCAACTTTCTCTGTTTTGTTTTGTTTTGTTTTGTTAAGATTTTATTTATTTTTCAGTGAGAGGATAAAGAGGGGAGAAAGAGCGGGAGAGAAACATTGATATGTAAGAGAAACATCTATCATTTACCTCTCGTACATGCCCTACTGGGGACCTGGCCCACAACCCAGACATGTGCCCTGACTGGGAATCAAACTGGTTAACTTCTGGCTAGCAGGACAGCGCTCAATTCACTGAGCCACATCAGCTAGGGGTCTCTGTTTTTAAAGAATGCAAAAAATATCCTTGATTCATTCTCTAACCTGAACGGAGCCTCAGAGCCAGATGCTGTATAAACTGACGACTGATCACCCCCATCATCCCTGGTGCCCTCCTCTGCCCACTCGAGAGCTGTCAGGCCTCGTGGCACTCTCCGGCATCCGGTCCAGGGCACTCACCACACTAACTCACGCCGGCCCATCTCCTCTGACCACCGGGGATCTAACAAACCACCTGCTCAAACCTGAGAGCTGCTCCCCCCGCAGTGGTGGGAAATAGGACCGACACTCAAGAAACAAGGTGAGAGCCCCATTCTAATGCCAAACAGGTAGTCCGTCCAGTAAGCACAAGGGACATGTCAGAGAAGATGAAAAGGGCCCCCCAGAGCCCCCACAAATGGAGGTAATTGTATGCACACACCTGAACACACTCATGCCAGGAATCCTTGCCATAATCTGCTTCACTGTTAGTCATTCCTAACTAATCTGTTCTTTCCCGATTACAAGAGCCTTATCTTTGGCTTCTCTGGACACAGTGGGTACTATTTATGAAGCCTTTACCATACACCAAGCACTTTCCTGAATGATCTCATTTAATTCCCACAGCAGCCCCAAGAGCTGAATAGTTATTGTGCCCATTTTGTAGATGAGGAAACCGAGACCCAACAGTGGAAGAGGAGGGGCCCTCTAGAATAGTCTGTTTATATGTGGCCAACATACCACTGAGAGTGGCTGGTCACCAGTCCACGGTAAGCATAGAAATGAAGAGTAAGTGTACAGAGACTTCGGTTGCAGTTACTCAGTATCACCACATCAAACATGTGATCAGTAGGCTCATGGTGTTGGCACAAGCGATGGACCAGTCGTCACAGGCAGCAGGACCACGCTAAAACATGTGCTGTCCAAGGTGAGCCTTGCGACCGTAACCCATAAGAACTTGGAATTCATTGATGTCATTAAAAGATAATTTAATGTAACCATAACTTCGTAGGATAAAATTGTTGAAACTGACAACTAATAAAGGATTATAGATGAATTTTTAATGAAGCATTGCTTGCTTCATTTTGGATGAAAGCTAAAAAATTAATATCCTGAGTTTGCTGAAATGTGTTTGAAAAGTCTCATCTTCCACTCCCGTCAACACATCTCAGCGAGACTGGCTTCTCTCTGAGTGTAATTAAAACAAAACACAGAAATAGTTCCTATGCATCATCCCCTACAAGTCCCATTTCTGTATGCAACCTAGATTAAATTTGCTAGTCAGCAAGAAGCTCATTTGACACACTAAAAGTGAACAATTATAAATATGGTGTTGAAGTGTGATTATGGGTATTTAATACGGGCAATCTCCACTTGGCTCACAACTTTTTTGTTGGGTTGCAATTACTGAATGACAAAACATTACCAGTATTAATACTCATGATCTGTATCAACTGTCTTGATAAGCATTTTCAGTTAATACATAAGTTTCTGTAATTATTTTCCCTGTTTATTCTAATTATACTTATTGAAATGTGATTTTTTTTTATGCTTGTTATAGCCACAATAAAAATTGGGGCTTGAATTTTTTATTGTGTCTTATTAGTATCTTTTTTATTTTGCCAGTAATTTATTTTTATTGTATTTCACAGAACTATCAGTCCACAATGTGTTGGGAATTTTAAAAACCGGTCCTTTCCAGGGGTGGTTTGAAAAGCAGTGCTCTCAGAGGTGGGCTCCCTGAGTCCTGACCTGTTCCTGCTTGCTGACATATCCCCAGGTCTTAGACCAGGGCCAGGCCCTGGTAGGGGCCCAATCAACATTTGTCAAACAAATGGGTAAATAAATAAAACAGGTTAGAACATGCCACAGCCTGTGCCCTTCCCCACTCTGTGGTACGGCCTCCCCCCCAAATAAATGCATTAGGGCCCTGCATTGGGAGGAAGACGAGGATTAGGCTGGTTGAAGAAGGCTCTCTAGAGGAGTAAGCCTGAGCGCAGCCTTAATCTAAAAGGGTGGGTAAAACTGGAGGGGAGTCCAACGTTCCCCCCAGCGGGCAGGGGCAGGGACAGCAAGGACAAATGCCAAGGAGGAACCAGCATGGGGCCTGGAGGGCAACAAACTGGCAATTTCTACAGAGATGACCTCCCACTGGAGCCTGAAGAACAGAAGTCACACAGTAGCAGGGTCACTGTGCTCCTTCCACCTCCCCCGAGCCTCCAGAAGCTGCCGGGCGGACAGGGGAGTCAGACCTACCCCAGGGCAGCCAGCACCACCTTGTCACCTGGGACCCACACCCTGAGGCTGACTCACAGTGAAGCTAAAGCCTCAGAGACCATGACTTTGCATAAGTCTAAGAGCCCTCGCAATTTTACATTTCTAACTTTGGGAGTTTATTTATTTTTTTTTTTTTACAAAGAGGGCTTCTGCAAACTGTTTAAGCTTCAAGCCCCACAAAACCGGGACCTGACCCTTCTCGGGCTGCCTCCTCCCTCCTAAACGCTGCTTTCCTCTTCCTGGAGGCAGGCATTCTTTCTGTCTGCCACGAGGTGGCGCCAGACGTCTTAATGTGAGATGGGGCCGCACAGAACCTTTATGCAAAGCATGAGGTTTTCTGCTTCCATTCTTAGAAGTCGAATACCAACTCATTTGTTCTTCTTTCCATTGAAGACACCTAACTCTTCTCTTTGCATGCTCCTGAATTCATTTTTAAAGTTACAACTGAGGTGGGAATTGAGGGGGCAGAAAAATTATCTTTGATTTTTCTAAAGCTTTATATTGTGAGAACTAAAGAAATCAGGCAACTGTAAAGAAAAATTAGTCAGAAATGAGAAAGGCCAAGGGAAGGAAGAAAAACTCTGTATAAAAAAATAAATAAAGCAGATGCTCGGTGAGGACCTGTCGTTTTGCTTGTTAAAACTTGCGTGGCTAGAGAGATGAGGATGGTTTTGAACTCTCCACATTGAAAATTCTCTTAAATTCAACGCCGCTGTCAGAGCAGCACCTGCTAAGTGTTTCTGTGCCACCATATTACCAAGGTGCAAGAGAAAGGGCAGAAACCACTTCATTGCATTAAACAAACCCCGTATTTAAGTCAAGGCATTGGAAAACAACAAGTTGTATTACCTGAGGTGTGCAGTAACTCAGCAAAGACTAATTTTAAGGCATTATGTAAATAATAGCATTTGGTAACTCTGCAGCCCATATGGAAACCTTTTTTTATTATTTTGGTAGGTGGAACTAAGATTATTAAAATATTTTTCAAAAGACATTTTAATTATTGTCAACCCCTGCATATAAAAAAATGCTGATCTGTGAGGTCAAGTTCATGTCCGTCAAAGGTTTTTATGTATTAACAAGCGTTTGTGTTCTCGTTCATCCTGTGGATACCTACAGGTGGCCCATTTTTTAAAGGAGTGAAATAAACAGGAAGAGAGGAAAATCCACTATTGCTCAGCCTACTTATTTACCCTTTACAGTTTGCAATGCTTTGCAAATACAGTCTTCCACCAGAAGAAAGAGAAAGATTTTTCCAGGGAAATCACTGACAGCTACTGTAATAACAACGTGGCTGTTTACTATGTGAATGATCCACCCTCTTTCCTGCTGAAAGTCCATGTTATCTCTGGGCAAATTAGAAATAACTCAATTGGTTCATCAGTGACTTTTATACAGCAATTTCCTTTGGAAAAGTAAATGGATGGCTACATTAACTCCAGCTGGGAAAGTGTGTTTGAGCCATTCTACTTCCTCCCACATCCATATAGTCAGGCCACTTCCCACCCCACCCACCTCTTGTCTGCAGGACCAGCCCTCTCTTACCCCATGTCAAGATGCAAAAGCGCCTCCTCTCACTTGGGGCAGACTTCCATGGGTACCTATTTCATCCCCAATTTGGCAATGTTCCAACACTTCCTAACATTCCTGGTACAAAGTGTGTTCTTCTAGGGACTGAAGATGGAGAGGTGATCCATCCACAGGGTAAACAAATTAATGGTTGCCCCAGAAGCATGTATCTATTTCTCTGTGCCTCGAGGACGCACGTCAATTGGAATGAGATGGTGAGTGGAAAAAGGTCAGCATGGTGCCCTGTCCATTACTAGCCTTCGACAAGGCTTACGTGCTGCCTTCAGTCACAACTTGCAGGAAGCCTTCACCGTGGCGTCCACGGACAGACCTGTTCACGGTTAGCCACCACGGCATTAGCGTCAACTAGCAATTCTGACACAGCACCTGGCGGATGACAGGCATTCAAGAGGAAGGTGTGCAGAGAATCTCAATTTCTTTGGATCTTCATTTCTCTATCATTGACTTTAATTTCTTTACCCTAAGAGAGTAGGATTGCAATGTCTGACTTCAGAGACTCTTCTATAATGTGTCCAAGAGCCCAGACACAAAGTAATTTTTATTTTTCTCTTTGTTTCTCCTCAGGAGGACAATGAACTTCTCCACTTCTCTGGTATCTTCTGACTGCCCGTGCCCTGCACCTCCCCACAAACACACACATTGTGTGTGTGTGTGTGTATGTGTGTGTGTGTGAGATCTGCAGTGTTCAACATACATGTCTCCATTTAATCTCTTTGTGAAAGCATCAGACACAATTTTATTGGGCAGTTAAAGGAACACAAGCCTGCCAGATCAAAGCAGCCAACTGGTCACCCAGCCTTCCCAAAGGGAGGCTGTAGTTCATTACAGCCAGTCAGTTAACCACATCCACTTCCCTCATATATCAACATGCCCAGGAAACAGATTTAGAAGTCTTGGGCACTGCAGGGAAAATCTTTCCAGGTAACTGACTGTATTAAAAAGCAGACCATGTCTTGAAAGATGAGGAGGGAGGGCTGTAAAAATCAGGTTCCAACAACCAGGGACAGCCCCCGGGCCCCCTCCCCCCCTCCAACACGCACATGGAGTCTCACACAGACCCACAGGCTCTGCTGACAGTGCTTTTTCTTTAAACAGACAAGCTGTTCCTTCCTAGACATTGTTGGACTAAAACCCGAACATTCACTTTCTTTGCAATTATCTTTGTTGCCGGTGTTGTTTGCACACTTCTTAACTCTGGCCCGAAGCACAGCGTCCTGCCGTTCTCATACTTGGTGACGCTCGGCTTCCTCTTCTGCAGGTTACAGGCAGGAAACTGGAAAATGGGCCACAGGAAACCTGGCCTCCTACATCTGTCCCACTTTGTACTTGCAGCTCTGGTTTCATTCTGCCTGTGTGTCACCTCTGTTTTAACCCTCAACGCGACGGGCAGACCCTGCTTTCTAAAAGGACACGTTGCCCAAGAAATCTCACGGAGAAGGTCTCCCTCCCCTGAGTCATGGGGCCTATTAATTCATCGGAGGGAAAAAAAATACTAAGCAACTCTAAGTATGTTTAAATGCTAAATGTTTTACATCTAAAAAAATACTAAGCCAATTCTCCTAACACTAGTCATTCGGATCAAACGAACATGGAACTAGAAAAATGACTCATTAGATGTGATAAAGCTACCATGAGTCCCCAGTGAACATTCATGACTATTTCACAACCTCGTACACAGCAGAAGCTGTTCAGACAAATATGGTCACCGCCGGTCTGAGGCTGCCTGCTGACTTGGAACATGTGAGGCTTTGATAAATAACATGAAAATAAGCCAGAGTCATATCTCATTATAATCTCTTTCATAGTGATACTGTTTCAAATTATGTCTTAACAACATCACCAACTGTTAGCCTGAACTATATGATGTTGTTTTATGGGTCAGAAACAGTCAGAAAGCAGCAATCAACCTCACACGGACAACCTAAAGCAGGGACCAACGCACAGAGAACAGATCATACACGCGTGTACACACACCCACACACGCGTGCCCAGGGCAGCATCTTCTTCCTGTTTTGGTCCAAGGACCCTTTTGAGAACCTAACATTCTCCAGGGGAAAAAAAAAGATATTCATACAAAATATACATAATTTCAGCAAGGTTTATAAAACCCTCCAAGCCATTCATAACTCTCAAATGAGGAGCACGGCCCTGGGGGCCAATTTGGCTGCACTGCTCCCACCCGCAATACCGAGGTTCCATGGAATTCTCAAAAACGGGACCCATGCCATCACTAAAATAAAATAAAGTAAGACAAAATCAAACACCCAAACCATTGCTTCTTTAAAGAGGGGCCTTTCTTCTTCAATGCTAACATCTGATGAGCATTTATTATGTACCAGGCATTGTGCTGAGTGCCTTAGACGTGCTGTCTAATTTGAATGCTCCATGAAGAAGTCCTGACTTAAAAAGGTGAAATGAGATGCTCCCGGCCACAGGGGTAATGTGGGCAGAGACTCCTACCCAGGGGGCATCAGGCTCCGAAGTCCAGATGCTTAATGGCCACGTGCATCCCCTCTCGCAGAGGCCCATTCCTCAGGCGCACAGCCCGCTGCAGCTCAGAGGAAGGTCTCGTTGTGGCTCAGGGGGCATCGGCTCAGGAAACCGCCTTCCTCTGGCTTCGCCTCGTGGGGGCTCCAGCTGTCCCGATGGGTTCCGTTTGAAAAAACAAACCCTGCACCCACCCCATCACCATTTGTTTTTAAACCATTTCCCTTTTATTCTTATTGTTTTTAATCATTTTTTAATTTATTTTTTAATTGTTCAAGTACAGTTTTCTGCCTTTTAAAAAGATCTGGATGTTGGTTTAGCTATGCTCCAGGGTCATCCGACACCAAATAAGGAAGGCGGGAAGGGAGAAGCTGCACCTTCCGGAACTTAACTCCTCCTCAGCAGGAAAGAGGCGCCCCCCCAGAACCCCCTGCCCCCGCACCGCCCCCCCCCACTCAGCGTGAGCACACTGGATGGTGAAATGGGAGGATGAAAGCCAGAGGTGATCTAGCGTGGCCCCAGAAAGGGGCCCCACGCCTGCACACATCTCACGTGGAGGCAAAATGGACAACGAGGGCGGCCTCACGGGGGGGGGGGGGGGGGCAAGGTCAGGCTGGAGACCCGCTGGCGCTACACAACAGCACCTAGTGGGGCACCCAGCACTCAGTGGGCTCCAAGTTTCTCCTTTAAAAACAAGCCCCTCTGGGGAAGCTCTGTCTCAGGCTGTAGGAAAACATGATTTGGGATTTCACAGGGATCACGACACACCCATGGGAAAAAAAAATGCTATTTTGCATTCAGTAAAACTTACTTAAAATCTTGCTAACTGTTCTGAAATTCGGTCTTCGATTTCATGAGCTCCCTAATTTCCAGTGGGTATTTTCCCTCCATACTCTCCTTGATTCTTATATTTCTTAGGCTTTTGAATGGAAAAGCTTTACCTAAATTTGTACTATGACTGTTAATTAAATGTGGTCCTGGGCACAAGGGGAAGAACATATGAACTCTCATCTTGTCCAAAGCCTTAAAGCGTTAGTCAGTGTCTCTGTTTCAACTTCTTCGTCTGTAAAACAGGGACCTACCCCTGCCACACACAAGGTATTGTCAAACTAAAAGTTAAAAGTGTTTGGAAAAGCAAAAATCTAAGTTACCTTTTTGATCAATAGGTTGTGTGAATGATCTCTAAAATAAGCCGGGAAAAATGCCTTCAGCTTCAATAAAGCCTTAACAGAGACGTGTTTAAAATCTCCGTTGTCTTCACGTCAGAAAATGTTTATTTGCTTGGGTACTTCGTTAAGATAATTTTACGAAAACTGAACATAAAGGAAACCTTACACACCAGTTCCACTAGAATGAATCCTGATCTCTCAGATAAACTTGAACGCTGCCCTGTCCTGAACAACAAGTCGGTGAGAGCCAAAAGCCTAGTAAGAACCCTTTTGCATGATACAAAATGATGGTGGTTTTTCCACATCCAGAAACTGAAACACTTCCTGCCAGAGCATCCTCCAAACCCTTCTATTGTGTTGAAACTGTAAAATCTTTCTAAATCAGGACTTCCTCCTATTATGCTTTAGAAGTGTCTTTCTGGGAAGGGTAGATCCAAGGCAAAAGGTAGGAATTCCTGCAGCACCACCCAGTGGAAACAGTGGAGAAAAAAAAAAAAGGCAAGATAATGTTTAAGAAAAGAAAATTCAGGTCTTAGCTCTTCTCATTAAAAATCTAGACACTGGTCTTTTTCCATCCATGGCAACCAGCCATACGTTTAGCCAAACAAAGGCGCTTTCCCTCCTCAGGCTGTTCCTTCGTCGCCACCCACACAAGGACAGCCCTCGGAGGGCCTCCTGCCTCCCACGCATGTGCACAGTCCCTGGGCCGACCGCACCGGGGTCCGGGAGGACTGAGCACTGGGTGGGTCAGGTGTGGGCCGGGACACCATCCCTTCTGCTCAGCAGGACCCCCAAGGGACCCTGGGGACCAGGAAACATGCAGAGCTGTGCTTGCATCCCAGACCCGCGGCAGCGCCGGGCATTTCCGGACAGAGAGGTAACCATCTGTGCAGCCTCCCCTTTCCCTGGCCCAGCTGCACCTGGTCTGGCCCACCTCCAACATCTGCTCGGCAACCCTACCTCCCTAGTCCCACCCGGGGGGCAGGGGGAGGTACAGAGCCTTTCCTCCCCCTGCGGCCCCTATCTCCAGTCCCCCCAACCCCCATCAACTCCCTCCCGGGTGAGCACTGTTCTGCACCGGGTCCCGCTGGTGCGCACTTCATTTACTGCCATTGTCGGAACACGTCTCTCATCACCAGGGCCGGCTGCTCACGCATGCAGGACGCACCAGGCTGCCGGTCTTGGGAACGAGATGGAGCCATCGGAACCCCTGACCCCGTCCTTCTAGCTTTCCCCACAGAAAGCCCTGGCAGGGGCTGCAGTGGGACAGAAGCCATGGTCTTCGCAGAGCAACTGCAAGCTCTCTTGTCTTCTCTGTAAAACTTTAAATGATGCAGTGCCATTTCTGGATGGTTAAGTCATGAAAGAAAACTGTCCCCAACATCAGCATTCCTGGGAAAGTTCTCGTCCCCTCTTTTCTGGAGTAAATCCACTGAAACCATTTTACGCATTTTTTTAAAATAGCCCATAGATGGAGGAAATGATACCAGGGAGCTGATGTTGACACTGTTTAGACATACGTGATCTGTTTTAAATTTTTATAATATAGCATATTTGAACTGCTAATGTACAAATGGCTAATAGTCTTTCAAGCTTTTATCTTTCTTTTCCTGAAATTTAACATGTGCCATCACACACTGGCTTCTGGCCACGTCAAGGCTGAGCTGAATGACAATGGCACCAGCTCATCTTTGGGTCCTACTCCACATACCATACCTGCAAAACCAGTTATGAGCTTCTGATGTTTGTGGCATCTCTTTAGGGGGTTTTCAGAGGCACAGAGGCTACCTTACGTGGGTGGTTACCTAAGCAAGGACCAGGACTCCGCCAGGCTTCTAGATTTTGCAGTCACGTTACCTTCGCTGCCTTTTTTTTTGGCACTTGTCTCAGTAAAACTCCTGTATGGTTTAGGATATGCAAAATCTAGGCATAAACATTCATGCATAAATATGGTATGATAATATGCTCACTTTGGAAGGGATCTATAAAAAACAATGACTCTGCAGCCTTCAAAATATCATCACCTGCTCATGTGGTGGACATCTGCGGACAATTCAGCTGCATCCAGAGTCGTGAAGGTGGTTAACTCTCCCTGTACAGCTTCACTCTCTCCATATGCATGTTTCCCGCGCCTTTTTGTATGTGGACATCAAGTCTAGATACCTATGATGATTTTGGTGCCAAAGGCAGAGTTTCTTCTAAATTTAAACGACTTCTAACAAAGTCCTTTTTAACATGACGCAAAATATAAGAGCCTTAAGGTAGCATGCCAACCAAAAGGCGTCTCGTTTTTTTCATTGAATGTCTATTTAAAAAAAGTCGGACTCACAAGCAAACTCCATTCAGTGGGACCTATGAAAAATGCCTTGGTGTTCCTGTCGAGAACAGTTACTTCTAAGGAAACTGTCGCAAAAAGAGACAGTATGTGATTTCAGAACAAAATAATCTTCTCCCAGTACCTTCTCCTTACAACCTGTGTTTTTTATTTACCCCCAAACTGCACTGAATGGACGAAGAAAATAGCGAAGGTGTTCTCAAGTGGAAGATCGATGGTTCATTCATTCGTGTTTCATGGAGAAAGGCTGCTGGTGGCATTAGCATCACACAACACATTCAGAGCCCAAGTGTCCCCGTGCATTCCCACACAGGCTTCTGCCATCCACTCACCTGCCCTGGTCTCTGCGAAATGTCACCTACAACTCGTTCCTCTACCTACTCTTCCAGTCATTGGACGATGTGATTATATTAACAAAGTAACAGCCAGGTCCTGCTATAAATGATCTTTTTTCCCCTTGCTAAGGAAAAATTTCACCCTTTCTCTATTTTAATCATCTGGTACGTGTATGATCTTCTACGTCAAGGTCTTAAATTCTCTACTTTCCTAAAAACAAACTAGTAGGTCTTAATATTTAGGGGAAAGAGGGGAGAAAAAAAGCAAAGGATGTGGCAAAGCCCAGGGAGGGTGTCGTTGTCATGGTTCAGCTCTGATTTGAATGAAAGCAGAGCAACACTAACATCTGAGAGAAGTGATGGAGCTTTTGAGACCCCACAACACTTGGGTCATTTTGTGTGAGTCAAGACACCTGACAACATACACTTTTATAAAGAAAGCCATTCACTTTAAGAAATTGGTAACGCTCTTTGAAATTACTCAACTTCTTCATGCATCATAAATGCAAAATGGAGAATTTCTGCTCAAACGCCTAAACAAGTGAATTAAGCAAAGTCAAGAAGGGCTGAGTGGCTGACTGAGCGTCACTTCCGTTTTTTGCCTCAACTGGCAAAGACGCAGTCAGCCCACCTCAGGCATTTCTACCCTCTCCTGCATGCCCAGCACAGATGACACAGCTCTGCCTGGGGTTTAATCAGTTCCAACCCTGGCCCAGAATGTCACTTGGAGAATTTGTTCTTTGAAAAAAAAAAAAAGAAAACAATGCTGTACCCTCTAACACCCTCTGGTCTAAACAACCACTGTCTGGTGCTTGGAAGACAGGTGGGGACACTGGCAGAGAGCACTTCCCCTACCAACGCTCCTGAACTCTAGATTACAGAGGACTTCAAACTGCAAAGCCATCTAAGAAGACTGGAGCGGTGCATCTCCAGGTGGTCTTCCAAACACTACTGTGTGGTTTGGTCCCTTCTAGTGTGCTCTTAAGAGGGCTTGCTGAAATGATCAGGAATCTCAGCTTTCTCTTCCCCTGAAAACCAAATAAACACATCGAAGTTCTCTCCTGAGTCCTCACATTGCAACAGTGATTCTTTGGGGTGAAGTTTAGCAAACATCCCTTCCCGCTCCAGTCCCCTGGCCGGAGCTAGGGCTCAAATCCTACCTACAAGAGAAGGGGGGCTCTGCACAGAGGAGTAAAAACTGAGGTCACAGGGTCCGACTCTCTCTGACTCAGACATCCCCTCGTAGCCAACCCCTGGGGCACACCCAGACCCACTCGCTCGCTCTCTCTCACCACCTGCTGATGCTTCTCTCACTTTTAAATAAACTCCAGCGACAAGGGCTTGTATTTGAGGCTCTAAGAGCAAACCTTTCAAACTCCAATAAGGAAAGAGTGGGGAAGTCACATCTCTAGTTCACCGAGTATTAACCAGAGACAGCCCCTTCTGTTGCTTAACAGAGCATCCCAACCTTTGCCCCCCTCCCCCCACCCCCACCCCCGCCCCGCTCGTCCTCCTCAGGGTGGTGAGGACTCACAGGTGTGGGAGAAGTCCTGCAGTTACCCAGGGGCATGTCCTGGAATAAATTCCAGATCTTGTTTTGTTGTTGCTGTTGTTTTAAGCTCTCTTCTGACAATTAAGCACAGGAGAAAAAAAAAAATCTCCTCAATCACACATCCTGGTTCATCAAGCTTTATCAACAAACTGCTCCTTGGCAAAGCCCAGCTGAAGTGAACAGATCTACCCCGCTTTCCCCAAAACAATTAAGGTATGCAGTCATTCATCTTTTCCTAATCACACAGGCAGAGTCTTTTATTATTTTAAAACTCCATCAGAAACATCACGCATTAATCACAAAGAATGACAGACAGAAAGACAAAAGCTGCATGTCAGTATAAGTGAAGAGCTTCTAACTGCGGATACCGAGTGGGCAAAGTCCGAGAAACACCAAGTTTAGTCTTGTATTATTTATCATCATATTATTTGCCATACGAACAACTGTAAACCTACTTTTACCCCACCCCGTAGTATGGACTTCAGCCCAAGGGAACTATGAAAACTTGATCAACTGAAGCCTTGATAAAGGTCTCATGATGACTGCTATGAATGATTGATTTTAATATGGAAAGAGCTTTATGTTGAGATTCTTTCAAGCTATACTACCCTATGAATGACTTATCTATGAACCAACAATTCTTCATGTAACGATGATGTCAATAACAGGGCTAACGTTGTCCTCCCGGCTATTTAACACACTAACCTGACTTCTAGGCGCCTCCTTCTCTTGCAAGTCTGGACAAAAACTCTGGGAAACAATATATTCTCTACAGGGGATGTTCTTGGCTGTCTTACGGGTCAACCAAGCGCTCTGCCTGTGATTAATCCGAGCAATTTACCGTCTAGGGAAGAGTTGGGTTTGTGCATGTCAACAAAGTGCTTGGTCAAGTCCAGTGGCAAATTGGGGGGTGGGAGGAAGCAGGCTATTCCAGCAAGTTTTTCCCTCTTCAGATTGTTTTTAATTCAGCACGTGCCAGGTTTTGTACAAAGCGCTAGGATAAACACAAGGATGAGGGAAACAGACGCGGGCCCAGGGGGCACTTACACACTGATGTGCGTGACAGATGTGAAACACACGACACATGCATGCACAGGCATCCCTCGCTATCCAAACTTCATGGATTCAAGGGTTTGGACAGTGACTTTGGATAACGAGGGATATTGTACTAACAGATCTACTTGGTTCCTGAGTTTTAGATAAGGAATATTAAGAAGGAATGAAGCACACCAGCCCTATGGCCATAAATCTCTATCTGACACAGTTCAGTCCCTGTGTTTGGATAGTAAGAATTTGGAGAGGGAAAATTCGGGTAGTGAGGTACACATATAAACACAGCCTGTGACGAGGGCTCCGAAGACCAGGAACATGTGACTGTGGGAGATCTGGGCTGGGGGACCAGCAAAGCGTTCCTTGGGGAAGGCATGACTGAGCTGAGATCTGAAGGATGGCTACAAATTGGCTAGGCGAGCCGAGTGAGAAAAATCAACGGGAGTGGGGGGCGAGGAAGGGAATTCCTAGGAAAGGGAAGAACACTGGGAAAGGCCCAGTGGCCAGAGGGCACATTCCATATTTGAGGAACTGAGGAAAGACCAGTGTGGCTGGCCGAGATCACGGCTTGCAGCCCACCTTAAGGATCTGGGTCTTTATCCTCTCTGAAGCCACTGGGAGATTTTGAGCGGAGTGACACGGTCAGGTCTGGTTTAAAGGGCTGCTCTAGCTAATGGGTGGACAAAGGACTTGGAGAGGTGAGAAGGGGATGTGGGAGACTGCAGTCCAGGGTGGAGATCATTTGTGAAGACTATGGGCAGGAAGGAGTGGGGACTTAACCTGGTGATGAAAACCTTCCGCGGGCCTACTCAGCACCCAACCCAAAGACAGTAGCTGGTGTCCCCAAGAATCAGGCAATTGCAGGTCATCAGAGATAACTGGTGCTTGTCACTACCCTCAAAAAAAGGAGGCAAGGTCAGCACAGCAGCTAATGCTGACCCTCCCTTAGGTGCTCCTTATTCAATGAGAGGCCACAGTGGGATTGAAGGGGAAGCTGCTGGGGAACCCCTTTTCCCACGAGTAGCTTGTTTATATTGCTGTGTATGTCTAAAAGTCAGCTGTTTGGAGGTGACAGCAAAATTCACATTACACTTTCACAACTCTTAGAAGAATTCAAGTTGTTTATTCCAAAAAAGTAGTACAATAGTACTCTTGCCTCAAAAGCGTCTCTAATTCACTTTACCATCTGGCCAGGGAAACTGTGAGGCCCAGGAAGATTAAGTGATACCTTCTTAATGCAACTGGTTTTAAGGGAATCGACTTTTTCCCTGCAGCACAGATATTAGTTTTGTAGCGTAAGTGACATTAACTAATGTAGAAGGGACTTTTCCTCTCATAATATAATAAGGAAATCCACATATTCTCACGATTTATTTTTAAACACACAGATACTGCATTATTTTATCAAGGTGTTCTGGAGTCTAATGACCCGCATGGTAAAATCATGAAACTGCCATACTATCATGTAAAAACCAGGCAGGACTGTTTCAGAGTAATGGAAATATTCTCTGTGTGGAGAGAGGGGGTAGGGATTACACAGGTGTGTATACATTAACATTCAAAATCTGTGCATTTTCATGTATGTAAATTATACCTCAACTGAAAAAAAAAAAAGAAGAAGAAGCCAAAAGTCTCAGATTCCTTATTCTGTTGCTTGCAGGGAAAGGCCCCTGACACCTCACCAGCCTAAGAGAAAGTACCAGGTCAGCGTGCAGCACACCCCCCCCCCCCATCACTCCCACAGTTCTGCATGGAAAATTAGGTACTGTTCTCGGATATGCGAGCTTTAAAAATACTTATGGTAATACGTGCTTTAGAACTTTTTGGAGCACGTGTGTGGTGAGTACATTTACTTTTGTCCAATTCAAATTAGACTACATGAGTACAACCATCACCTTAATTTCTTTAAAAATAGATAAATCTCACAGCCACATTATCAAATCATGCTATTCAATTCTTACAATAATTTAATAATTACTTCCAAGAAAATGGAATTAAAACACATAAAGCAGTCAATGAGTGAGTTCCTACTGGCAATTCAGACCAAATTCCAATGTATTGAAGCGACCAACTACAAGTGTATTTTTAAACGGTTCACATACATGTACGTTTCCGGTAATGGGTGAAAGGCCATTTTTATTTTGGTGTAGAGAGGAGCCCCGGGGAGCCAAATCTCTGCACAGAACGTTAAGACTTCAAAGACGAAACGATCCACCGTTTTCAAAGGGGAACTTCAGGATTTGTTAGCAGAGGTGTCACACACACACACTAACAACTCAGTTTCCTGGGGCTGCACACCCACGTCTCCATGGTCTCACTGCCATGGTTTCAGACCCCACGCTGGCTGACCTCAGTTCACACTGGCCATGGGTCATCGAGATCTTGAGCTGAAAATCCACCTAACACACCAATTTCAAAGTCTGAAAGCTCTACTGATATTAAGTGAAACAGTACTAAATAAAGAGTTGTCAAAGTGTACAACAGGCACCTTCCTCCCTCCAAGTTCAAGGTGTTTGCTTCTGGTTTAGCCTGGTTTCTTTTTTTTCATCACTGAACATTCTATTTTGATGTGTAGTGCCCTGGACTTCCTGTTACTACATCTTGATATTCTCTTGCAAATCATGACTCATTCTTAAATCATAGAGAAACTCATCAAAATCCCAAATTTCACACCACATATGAATTCAGTCTTTCAAGAGGGCAACATTCTTAGAACATTACTTGCAGCCACAGAGACACCAACACTGAACAAGTCCATGTCGAAATTATGCCCATCTACTGTTGAGTCAACACATTTATTAGATCAATAAATACAAGCTCTCTGTGTGGTCATTCTGGTCTTCGTACTAGTTATTAAAATGGTACACGAGCCCTGGCTGGTGTAGCTCAGTGGATTGAGCACGGGCTGCAAACCAAAGGGTCGCCAGTTCGGTTCCCAGCCAGGGCACATGCTTGGGATGCGGGCCAGGCCTCCAATGCAGAGTGCACAAGAGCCAACCACGCACTGATGTTTCTCTCCCTCTCTTTCTCCTTTCCTTCCCTTCTCTAAAAATAAAAAAAATAAATTAAGTCTTTAAGAAAAATAAAATGGTACATGATATGTTAACTGAAATTAAATGACAAAACAGAAAATGCAGTGTGATTCCAATTTAAAATGTTACTGTGTGCATGTGCAGGGTGTGTGTGTGTGCATGTGTGTACACACACATGCACTTTAACAAACCAGAACCACACACACCAACTGTGTGGCACAGTGGGATTATGAAAGATGTTCATTCTTTTCTTTGTGGTTTTCTAAATCTTCCTAAGGTAATTCACATTCATTTCTGCACAGGGAAAAAAAAAAAAAAAGCCCCAACTAACCTTTAGCAAATTTTGTTATGCTAGTGTGACCTCAAATGTACTACAGTTCAATCTATGAAGGCAAAGAGAAATGATGGATAACTAGGACATAGCAAAATTTCAAGAAAAGACTCTTGCCTGACTGATACCGAGAAATCTGATGGGAGGGGGGTCCTTCATTCAAACCACCGGGGCTGCTCACGGGTACGTGGGGGTGCAGGCCCTGAGGAAGGGGCAGAAGCCAGCTGCCTGCAGTGAGGGCACAGCCAGGTGGACAGAGAACCAATTTCTTTTCAAGTTTAATGAGGAACCTCAGGTCTGGGAAAGTTGGAGATGGCTGGATCCTGCCCTGGGACTGCAAAGGAGCAAAGCTATTCATTAGTAAGCAGTGACTCGCCATTAGCAGAAAAAGACTCTATTCCAGGAGGTCACAACCTTGGATTTATTTTTTAAGTGTTTTGGTTTGTCAATAGGTGATGCTTTGCAACCACACTGGTTTTTGAATCAGATCTATAAATATAATTGGGTAGCACAGAACACAGAAAACTCAGTATCTGACAGCTAAGAAAGGAATATTTTAAATTTATATGCACTGCCTGGAAGTCCTTTAAAATCAATTTCAGGAAAAGATCCAAGTTCCAAAAAGTCATTACAAATATAAATTTCAGTATATGATCTCAGAGTTACCTTTACTGTATGCTACCAGTTTTGAATTATTAAATTTTTTAAATAAGAGAAAGAGGACATCTTTAGTAAATGTTTAGGAAACATCAAAATTCAAATGGGGCTAAAAAAAAAATCATTGCCCTCTCCCATCTGCCACTCTGGTCCAAAAAGCATTTTTAGTGCCACGCGAAGTTCAAAGCTGGTCTAATTCAGCTCACAAAGGCACACCACCATGTCTTTATTCACAGGGCATCTACTGCATATTACTGACCGAAAAGAAAGAGAAGGGGAGAGAAAAAAATTCATGCACACCGTTATCTAGGTGGCAAAAAAATGCAACTGATGGGTTTTAAATGTCCTCTTCACTGAATGAATGCATGTAAGAAAGTTCTCATCTCATTAATGAGAACAAAAGTTGCTCAGTCTGGGCACCACTGACAATTTGGGCTGGGAAATTCTGGGGAGGGGGGGCGCTACCTGTAGTAGTTGGATGCTGTGCAGCAACCCTGACCTCTACCCCTAGAGGCCAACAGCACCCCCTTTGGTTAGGACAACCAAAAGGTCTCCAGATACTGTCAGATGGCCCCCAGAGGCAAAATTACTCCCGGTGAGAACTATCCCAATAATAATGTATTGCAATGAAGACTTCTAATCACCTCCTTTTTATTTCGAAGGAAGTGGAGTCTGGAGAGAATATTCACAACCTCCATCCTTAAGAAATGCTCATGCAAAATGAGGTACACTTTGCATAGCTTTTTTCCCCTTACCTATTTATGGTGAGTCCTGTAATCCTACTCATAGCTTCCAACACAACGCTTTATTGAGCATCTACTCTGTGCCAGACGCAGTGTTAGGGACATCCCACACTCATGCGTAATGACTCACTACCTGGCCAGGCTGGTCGGGCTGTTTTTAGGACATGATTTGCCACCCTAAAAAAAAATGCCAACACCTTAGAAACCCTCAAGACAGCAGCATGTCCGTGGCAATAAAGGAGCCCTACAGTTCCGATTGGGTTCCTTCAAGTTCTTTGCCCTTTTTAGTAGCTCTCTACATTTCTATCATATAAAGGTTTAAAAAGGAGGAGTAGGGGGAGGCCAGAAGGCCCTTGCAGTATTTGGCATCGAAAGACCATCAGGGGTTTTTGCAGGCAGGACCATTACTGGAAACTCTAAAAACACTTATGGACAGTCTTCTGAACCGTCTGACCCACGTGCCCTCCTAACACAATTTGTATTTTATAATCCCCATAAATTGAAACTCATAGCTGACCTTTCCCAAATAAATGTGTCACAGAGAGTGAGAGAAAGGGAGAGAGATCAGAGGGTATTTTGTTTGGCAAAAAGGCAATGAGGCTCAGAAACCGATTTGAGCTCATTAATAAGATGCCTGGAACATGCTTGGTTTCCCATCTTCTCCACCTCCCCCCGCCCCCAAACAAAGACTGAAGCACAGACGCGAGAGGACGGGTGTGCGGAGCTGCTTAGGCAATAGAAACTTCACAGACACAACTGGGACAGAAAAACCTGTAAATCCGAAATCCAAAGTGACTGCGACGTTTGCAAAGATGCGACCCTGAAAAGGGTGGGCTGGCGGCTGCGCCTCGAAGTAAATAAAGCCGTAACTTGTCTCGGTCTCCAGCACAGGGCTCGCCGGGCTGCCGGCGGCTGCACAAAACCCCTCCTGTGCGGAGCAGCGGAAACTCCTAATGAGATTAGTTGGTGTGTGTGCAGACATTACTTAGCAATGACTAAAGGGGCTCTCTCTTCCTGCAGCAGCCAGTGGAAAATTCAGGGAACTTTTTCCCCCTGCAGCAGCAGAATCCCTTTAACCCGCTTCCCAGCCAACTCCAAAAACAACTCAGCCTCCCCCCAAACCCCCTCTCCCGGCTGGGGTGCTGGGGGGGGGGGGAGGTAAAGACCAGCCCGGGGCTTTCAAACGCGGGAGGGTGGGAGGGGGCCGGCGGGGAAGGGGCGGGGGGCCCGCTCCAACACTACAAAGGAAACTGTAAAAGGCACAAATACATAAACCTGAGAAGGAGCAAACCACAGTTTCTTTGTGAGCTCCTCTAGTGAGTCATTTTCAAGATGCTGTCTGCTGCCAGTTTCAAAGCGGAAGCGCATGGCAATTAGTCTTGCAGTTTCCAGACAAGCCAGAAACTCTCCCGACACTCGTTTTATTTTTTTTTTTCGAAAAAGCCCCTTTTGCAGTTTCTGAAATAACACTTCTTGCTCCCACCCCCACCCGCCGCCTTACTGCAGCTTGTCCTCAGGATGATTCAGTTCACAAAGCAAAAAACCAAGACCTCTTATTTTTCTTAACTCTCCAAAATCTATATTTCCCCCTACCCAAAAAGTTACAGTAGCCCTGCAGGCCAACACTCCGTCGGAAGCTGAGGAACCCCTTTCCTAAAGAGCTGGGGGTCAACAAGACCTTCTACTGCCCTGTCCTCCAAATCAGGGTTTAGTAAAGACTCCGCCGGCTTTTAAAGGTCCGGCTGGGCGTGCGCCTGGGCGTCGACCCTGGCGGGGGTCACCTGCCGAGCGAGTGGCCACAGCCCCCAGCCTAGGTCTCAGCTCCGCTCGCCCTCCGCCGCCCTCTCCACCCCAGCCTCCCAGACTCCGAGCACCGGTGCCCACTGCCACCCCGCGGGGCGCCCCAGCTGGCAGGTCAGCGGTGGTCCAGCCTCCAGGCACTCAGCCTGCTCCGGTCACTGTTCCTCCCAAGGTCCCCCAGTCTCATCGTCCCCCTACTCCCTGAGCGCACCCCTCCTCTGGGCTCTCAGCTCAGCCCCAGGGCCGGATGACGCCGGCGTAGGGTCGCCGCAGCCCCCGGCTCGGCGCGAGGACCCGCGCGGAGCTCCGGATGGGTGGGCGGCGGCACGGGCGCAGGAGCATCCCGGCTGTGGCCCCTCCCGGCGCCCCCCCGCAAAAGCGGGCCCGCAGCCCACCCCACGGCGCCCACCGCCCAACCCCCACCAAGCCAAAGAAAAGAAAGAAAAAACACCCCCAACGAAACTTTGCAACTGTCCCAGCAACAGGCAGAAGCCCTGCTACCTACCCAGACGTGGGGGAGCTTTCAAGATCCTTCTTCGAGGGAATTTCTAGGAGGAACCGGGTGAAAGCCCCCGACTTTCCATGCTGACAGGCGTCTGCAGACGGTCTGTTGCTCTTGTAATGAGATCCTGATTTTTCCCCCCTTTTTTTCTTTCTCTCACTCCTCTTTTTTTTTCCCCTCTGGTGTGTGTGAGAGCAGGAAGTTGGAGCAGTCAGGCCGAGCCGGCTCACTTCCTTTACTGCATTATTCCCCAGGCGGTGTGCAGTCTGTGTAAACAGGCTTTTCCGCCCCGCGCCGCGCGCCCCGGCCGCGGCTGTGCGCCGGGGCTGGCCGCCCAGGCCCGCGCATACTCCGCCGCCTCGCCTCGCCCCGCGCGCCCGTCCGCACCGCGCCGCGCGCCCCCGCGCCCCCGCCCGCCGCGCGCCCCGCTTCCTGCTCGGCCACCCCAGGGGAGGAGCCTCCAGACCCTAAGCGTCTCCCAGCGGCCGCAGCCCCTCCCCACGGGGGGCGGGGGTGCAACTCGACCAGAAACCCAGGGAAGCCGTCCCGGATGCGCTGGGGCGACGACCCTCGGTTGCGGCCGAATGGGGTCCCCTCTTCTCCCCCAGGAGCCCCCGCGCTGGGGACTGCGCTCGGCACTGTAGTGGGATCGAGCCTGGCCCAGTTGGCCTAGGTGGGGAGGCCCGAAGTGGGGAGGCCGCTGAACTTGCTGCTTTCTGACCGCTGGGATGTAGTTGTGCTGCAGGCGTGGGGGGTGGGGGTGGGCGTCAGGAGTGGGGTTCAGCGTTTGGTCGCTCTGGGAAAAGGGCTGCTTTTATCGTGGGCGGGGGTGCGATTGCTTAGGATGAGTAGATGGTGGGTGTGCAGAAAAGGAGACACGGTTTTTTGTCTGGGGATGGACACAGTTCCTGTCTGGGATTTAAAAAAAAAAAAAAAAGCCAGCGCTCAGAGTAGGGGGCCCACTTTGGGGAAAAGGATGAGAAGCCATAAACTGGAAGCCAGGATTTTCCAGGAAGAGACCTTCTTGGCCGCTCACTATGGCCTACCACAGGCCAACCCTTTCCTGGCCGCTGAGGAGCTCCGTAGGGAACTGAGCGGCGACCACGGGGCCGAGTGACTGAGGCTGTGGAGGGAGGCTCTTGTGGCCCCAAAACTGGACTCCCCGCCGCAATATCCCCCAGGGACCGCCTACCCCGGCGGGCTCAGGCCCAGCTCTGACAGGCGAGCCTGCCCAGCGAAGTGAGGCTGAGGAAGGAGGGGGTGCCCGCGAGGGAGTCCGTAACCCCAAGCCCTGTGCTCACCTTCCTGAGCTCTGCGTTTCTAAGCTCGGAGCAATGGTTCTCCAACTTGACCGTGCACCAGCATCCCGGGGCTGGGGGGTCGGGGGAATGGGGCGGCTCGTTAAAGCCCTAGTTGCCTAACCTCAACCGCCAGTGTCCATGAGTCGGCAGGTCTGGGGACCTTTTACAGCTGGGGCGAACTTGAGGATCTCCCGCGGAGCGTTTTGAAAACTCCTGATCTCCATACACAACCCAAACCAATTAAGTCAGATTCCCTGGGGGCAGGGCGTGAGCCCTTTTTTAAAGGGCCGCATTCGAAGGCTTCCTCCACTTATTTATTTGTTTATCTTTGTAATCTTTCAGAAAGAGTATTTGTTTAACCAACTGTGGGTCTTTAAAGTCCAGGGCTGTGTTTCGTATCTGGCTGTACCTAGTTTTAAGTACCAGCCGCCCGCCCCTCGCTCGCGGCAGAGCACCTGACTCAAGACAGTGCAGTTCACGACGGTTGTTTCTGGACTGGTGTGAATAATTCACGGAGAGGTGTGACGAAGCCCACCAGCCCTCTGAGAAGGCTGAGAAAACCCGAGGGGCGTGGCGTGGGACAAGGTAGGAGAGTAGAGCTGGAGGAGAAGGTATGGGGAAGAGGGCTGTTGACCAGCCCCTGATTTTCCACAGCTCATTTTCCACTTTAGGGATTATCGTTTTAATCCCTAGTAGGCTTCTCCTGTCACTCAGCAGAGCTCACGCCGTGTCCCGTATCATCCAGCTGGCTGTGAACTGGGAGAAGGTAAACTTATTTTATTATCCTTACCCAGGAGAAAAAAATATCGCACACACTCAATTTAACACCCTGTTGCTTTACGTTTTAAAGTACATGGCAAAGCCAAACATAAGTAAATGTTAAACCAGTGGCTTTCATGCTTTTTATTGTATTTTTTCACAACAAGTCTTTGTAGACTACTAATATGTACGAGTTTTGTTTTGTTTTGTTTTTATCAGGCCATCTAATTGTTTTGAGGAAATGCCTCCTTGTCTGAAGCACTTCTGAGACATTTACGGGCGGCCTTAGCGTATAAAGAGCACACGTGTTCCTGGTATTCTGTGTTGGTGATTTTCAACCAGTGTGCCACAACAGGCACACTGGCGTGCCACAAGAAAGCGCCACTTTTAAAACATGCAATACCTGACTATTCATTCAGTCAGGGGCACGGTCCTCTTTTTAACTTAGATTGTCAAATCAAAAAATGACAACAGCCAACACAGCAGTGGCCGTCTGGTGTGAATGCATCAGAATTATATCTATTTTTGTCAGATTGCCAAAAATGTGGTTTTGGTGTGTCGCAGAATTTTAGTAATTAGCTTACGTGTGCCATGAGATAGATGAAAAATGTTGGAAACCTCTGCTTCAGATGATCCACACCAGCCCTTCCTGTGGACAAGTAATCCAGAGAGCTGGCTCTTCTCTTCCTAAAGGCGTGGGAATAACTGTTGCTCTTAGGCGTCTGCAGCCTCTCTCCTTTGCTTTCTAAGGGAAAACTGCTGTCTTGGCTTTGGCTGCTAGAACAAATACCATAGGCTGGGTGGCAAAAACAACAGATATTTCTTTCTCACAGGTCTGGAGGCGGGGAAGCCTAAGATCAAGGTACCAGCAAATCTGATTCTTGAGGACCCTCTTCCTGGCTTGTAGATGGCCACCTCTCACTCCGTCCCCACGTAGCTTTTCCTCAGTGTGCACCTGTGGGTGGGGAAAGAGGAGAAGGGCACCTATAAAGGGCACTAATCTCATTACAAGAGCCCCACCCTCATGACCTCATCAAAAACAAATCACCTTCCAAAGTCCCCGCCTCCTAACCACCACGTGGGGGTCAGGGCTTCAGTGTGAATTTGCAGGGGCGGGAGCACAAACATTCAGTCCATAACACCTGTTCTTTGTGTTCCGCACTTTCCTTCCCACGATCCAGACGCAGCCAAGAGCCGTGGCATGTAGTATGGTGTGATCCACACTCCTCTTTCTGCCCCTGGGTTGTAAAACGGACGGGAGTTCAGGTTGTGTGGGTCATTAGTTAAGAATTTCTTTAGGAGCCCTTTACAGCAGGTGACGGGGCCCAGGGCCACTCATTTCTGCTGGCCAACAGCGAGTGAGTCTCTCTCAGCTTTGGTAAGAGCAGCAGAGATCGTGCCAGAGGTTGAAGTTAGTGTGATGTGCTGGAGCCAGGTACTTGGGAAGGTGGAGGACGGTCAGCCCAACTAGACTCCATGGGCGAAGAGTGGAGAAGGGCTGGGTCTCCAGGAGAAAATCGAAGCCCTGGTCCTGAAAGAAGGGCTGTATCCGCTTTTACTGGGATAGCACGATGTGACAAACAACCCCAGCACTCGCTGGCTTCCACCCACAAAGGGGCCTGGGAGGGCTGGACTCAGGTCCACTTCTTTCGTTTTCTCGTCTGGGACCCAGACTGAACTTGGGACAGCTGGTTCTCCAGGAGAACCTGGAAGGACAGTAGGAACTCAAAAGAAGTGAGTGGAGGAGACCCATGATGCCTCTTAACACTTCTGCTTAGGACGAACACACGCTCAATTTGACTCGCACTCTATTGGGGAAAGCAAGTTGTATGGCCAAGTCTAAAGTCAAGGACAGGGAGAAGGACAGGGAGGGAGGGGAGCATTCTGAACAAATGACACAACCTACCACAAGAGGACGCGGATGCTGAGTATACAGAACAACACATCTCAGGTCTCTCAGAATTGAACATTCCACAACGGATAACAGAACAGTGCACTATAAAAGGTAAAAAAAAAAAATAATAATAATAATAATACAGATGGATGAGAAGGCATGATTAGATGGGGCAGGAGAAAATGAGTTTTAAAATCTATCAAACTGAAATATTCTAGAACATAGTAGAACAAGTGATCTATGACACTTGTGAATTGATGGCATTAAATTTATGAACTGATGGGCTTCTGTAGAAATTCAGAAGTGGTTTCCCATCATTACTCACTAGGCGGAGAGGCTCAGTGTTGAGGGGATATGGGTACAAGTTGGGAGTGGACAGCCACAGCCTGGTGGGAAGGGAGCCCACGCTAGTGGGAAGGATGCAGGTGGGGGCAGGGGGTTGGGCCCCCATCTCATGCTGACTGGTTCTAGCTGTGTGACCTTGACTAAGTCACTCACCTTCTAAGAGCCCGAGCATCGGTTTTTACTGACTTTTTACGGTGAATGCCAGTTTTACATTAAAACAATATGTTATGGACTAGGATTCAAAACCTTTCCTCAACTTCTTTTGAAAGAGTATTTAAGAGAAATTTATAGACTTGCAGGCAGACCGTGTGGGAGCTTTCACTCTCCCCTTTGTGTTGTTAGAGTCTCTCCGTGGGCGCATTTGAGAAGCATTAAGTTGGACCATCTTTTTTGCCCTCGGACTCGTCACCCAGATGCCAGGGTGGACAAGCTACAGCCCACAGGGCCGGCTGCCTGGTCCTATGTGATTTTTCAATTGAAGAAAAATTTATTTTTCCTTCTTTAAAAAAATGTTTAATTGTGGTAAAACGTGTAACATAAAAAGTTACCATCGTAATCTCTTTAAGTATGTGGTACAGTGACGTGTTAGGTGTAGTCACATTGCTTTTGTGCAATCGATCTGCACAATTTTTTCACCTTGCGGAACTGAAATTCTGTGTCCCTTAAACATGGCTCCTCACTCGCCCTAGCCTAGCCCTAGCAAACACCGTTCTGTTTTTTGTTTGTGTAAATTTGACTATCTCAGATACCTCATATAAATGGGATCATACAGCATCTATCCCTTTGGCTTATTTCATTTAGCATAATGTCCTCAAGTTTCATCCACATGGTATTGTGGGGCAGGATCTCCTTCCTTCTCAGGGTTGAATAATATTCCATTGTGTGTATAGATCAGAATTTTTCAAACCATTCATCTGCTGATGCACATCTGGATGGCTTTCACATCTTGGTTGTTGTGAACAATCAGAATTTACATTTTTGAATGGTTAAAAAAATCAAGGAAAAATGATATTTTGTAACATGTAAAAATTATATGAAATTCAAATGTGTGCCCATAAATAAGGCTTTATAGGAACGCATCCACGCTCAGGCACTCACACATTGTCTAATGCTGCTTTTGTGCTACAAGGGCAGGGTTGAATGGTTATGACAGCGTCCATATGGTCTAGAAAACTGAAAATATTTACTTTTGGGCTCTTGACAGAAAAAGTATGTCAATGCTGGCATAGGCCATCAGAGATGAGTGAGACTCTGTTCTGTTTTCTAATTTGACTTAAACTGCATTTCCCCCCTTACTCTAAAGATGGTCCTTCCTTGCCATATTGGGTAAAAACCTTGGTGTCATTAACAAATGTCACATCCAGGAACTTTATCTTCAAAGGAAACCAAGTCATCGTGCTTTATTTAATTCTTCTTACTCGGTCTTCTGATGAGGTGCAGAATCGCTGGCTTGCATTGTCCCAGTCCCTGAGACAGCCGTTCAAGCCTCTCTTTGGTCTCTGAACAGACCCAAGCCTTGGTTTCTGACGGTTCCCAGCAGTCGTCAAACATCCCCACCACACGTGCCAGGGCCTCCCCGCTGAGTTGCTGAGGTTCTGAGCCCAGGAATCGGTATTTCTCCAAAGCTCTACCCAGGCAACCTCTCTCCTCATGAAACTCTTGTAAATATCTTACTCATCCTTTAGACTCAGCTCAAACTCCTCCTCCTCCAAGCAGTCTTCCAAGATCCACCAGATAAAGTACATAGCCCTTCCCCTGCACCCTCATGGCATAATGTTTGAACCTTATGGCTTAGCATTATTTATATGCCCATCACTCCCACATGCACTCCATATCTAAATCCCTAATGCCTGCCCCCAAAGTGCTAACGTTTTTTTTGTTGAACCAATCAATTCATCGGTAATAAAAGGAATGGTATAAATGAAAAAAAAAAATTTGTAATGATGTTGTATAGTACTGATTGAAACATATGAACAATCACCAAGAGGGAGAATAATGAATGATATTTGGAAACAGCTAACAATGATTCTAGCGAAGGGATTAAGAAGTTCAAGCTGGCGTTGACAAGGTAGTCACGGGGATGTAAAGCGCAGCATAGGGCATCTCGTCAATAACACTGTAATAGCTATGGTGCCGGTGGGCACTAGACTTACCGGAGGGATCACTTAGGAAGTTACACAAACATCTAAGCACGGTGATCTACACCCGAAACTGATATAATACAGGGTAGGCAAAAGTAGGTTCACAGTTTTAATGCAAATAAACAATACAAGAATACACTGGTTCACGTACTCACAACTATGCACCTACTCTTGCCCACCCCTGTATTTCTATCAACTGTAAATGAAAAAAAAAATTTTTTTAAACAACGTAATTCCAAGCTTCATATTTTTTTTAATTCAACATTGATTGAAATTCGTGAACACCGAATTTGTGTCCCTACACTCACCCCAGGTCTACACTGTGCCATTAGAAAAGAAGGGAGATGAAAACGTGGTGATGGGGAGTCACAATTCCGAAAATTGTGTCACTGCTGTCACTGAGAAACTGTCTTCACCAGCCGCTGGTCAAAGTCAAACACAGTCATAGGGCCTCGGCTCCCCACAGGCCCGTGAGGCTGTGGCTGTACCTCGGGGCGGGGAGAGAACACCATTCCGCAGCGGCGCTCAGGACCAGGCCCCGTGGATCGGACATGAAGGAAGCTGGGGCCGTGGTGCTGTTGCATTGCTTTACATTAACCCCCTTCTGTAGGCTCTGTGGACACAAGGGGTGAGGCGTCCCCTCCCTGGAAAGGGTCCATGAGTATTCCTAAGTGGGGGTCAGACATGGTAACATGACATGCATCCCCCCGTTGTCCCCACAACACTACGTATTTCATGACTAAATGTCGTGGATACTCAAGAAACAAAAATAATAATTATTAGGAAGTGTGGACACTGCCTCAACCGGCTCAGAGTCTAAAAATGCCATTAAATAGGTAATTCCGTTGGTCCCCTAATAGTATGAATCGTGTCTTATACTTGACAGCTGAGGAGCAGAGATATTAAGCAATTTATGGGTTTGAGGTCACACAGTAGTTAGTGATGGGATTGGGACTGAAATCCAGGTTTGTGATGGAGAGCCAAACCCTTCCCACCATCCTTGGCTGTGTTGTGATAAGGGATGGCAAAAAGTCAGGAGAAAGAACTCGGGCAGAAGAGGCAGAGAAACTGCATGGAAGGGCAGGTTCCTTCACTAACTTGTCCCACTGCCTTTCTTAGACTGAGCCTCTTCCCTGTAAAACTGTGAGCAAAGGGCATAAAACCAGAGACCGTCTGAGAGCCTGACACGCTGTGTAGCTATGGCTGGCCCTCAGCATGCCTGGCCCACGCCCTACCTGATAGTCACAGCACTTCTGTCTCGGAAGCCCATGGTCCTGGAAACTGCTCGGCCCAGGGCTGGGGCATTTGAATCTGCCATCTAGAGCAGCAAATTGAAACTTCGTCCCAACCCACAGTAGGAAATTAAGTTCACATCTAAACCCAATACATACACATATGGAGTTGAAACAGGTTTCACAAAACGATTGTTCTTTTCTTTTCTTTCTTCCTTTCTTTTTTTCTTTCTTTCTTCTTTCTTTTATTGTCAACGTTTATTGTTTTATTTGTTTGGAAAATGTCGGTTGCAGCCCACCAATCTGAGTTCACGGAACGTGAACGGTTTGAGATGTGCAGACTGGAAAGCTGAAAATGGAGGGGTTGTTGGTGGGGACAGAGCATAGAAAGACAGGATCACAGAAGCCCGATGAGGCCACTGGGAGAACTGGCATAATATCAAAGGGAGAGTATTTGGCTGCATATGCGTGAGCCAGTGTCCTTAACACCCCCCTGCATGCTCACATTGTCTACCATTTCACCAAGCACTTCACAGCTCTGTCTTCCCCAAATGTGATGTTTAAAAGACACTCTTGGATGTCCTAGCTTTGTTTATCCCTGGCTTGATTTATCAGCCGGTCAGGCAACACGTTTCTTGAGGAGGACTCATGGCATGCAGAGCCAGCTGCTCCACTTACCCTGGTGGGACATGTGCTGTTTTTAAGGCGGGCACATGACAGGGTCAGGGTGTCACCATGGAAAGGCTGATCTGGCTGGTGGTCCATGGATAGCATCACCATGGAGATGGTCTGAGCCTGAGCTGACAGATTTGGACAGTGAACTATGCCACTGAGCATGGCCATTTACCTCTGACCTTAACACCAAATGATCTTATTCTTACAGTACAGAGGCAGCTTGACAGAACTGAAAGTAGAAGATGATCATCACATACCTTTATTTTTTAAATCCTCACCCAAAGGTACTTTTATTGATTACAGAGAGAGAAAGTGGGGGAGGGGAAGGAGAAGCATTGATCTGTTGCAACCTAGGTGTGTGCCCTGACCAGGGATCAAACCCACAACCTTCTGGTGCACAGGACGACGCTCCAACCAGCTGAGCTGCCCAGCCAGGACCATCACATACATTTAAATGTGCATCCCATGCATCCCATCGTCCAAGCACACGATTAAATGGCACTGAGAACTGATATTTTTGTAGGTCCTTAGTGATATTGTCACTAGCACAAGAATATTGCATTGTGCTTTGTATATTAACAATTAAGCCACAATGTGAGATTTATTATTCTTTTGTTTAGTTTTTAATATACCCAGACCCTGAAAAAAAATGGCAGTGGAGTCTGGCCGTTTCTCAACTTTGAGAGGCCTGACCTGCCAGGAAAGACCAGATTCTCGGTGACACAATTCTCTTGGAACATCTGCAAGTGAATTTACTTATAATGGAGAGCATTCCTTCCTCCAAATGACTGACACGCTTGCCCCTCCGGTCCAGAGGGCCCCTTAGGTAACCAGGAAGCCAAATTAACATTGGGCAATTTGCTGCTTGGTGATCAGCAATGACGGCACCATGGGGAGAAAACCCTATCATGGAAGGTGCTCCCTGGAGACCAGAAAGCGCCTGGTTCTCACCCACAGTGTCCCCCATTCTGCCGGACACTCAAGCCCTTCCGTCTGCGCTCTGCTCCTGACCACACCCCGTTCAGCTCGAATGTCCTTTCTTTAGACATTTAGCTCCAGTCAGGTAGCTCCTCCAGGAGCCCCCGCAGAGGCCTGTTGTTTGCACCACATGTGAATTTAATTAGTTTAGTTTTTGGAGAGAGAACTTCCAAGCCCCAGACTGAACCTCCCTCTAGGCTCCACGCACCCTCAACGTGGCACGGCATGAAGGAGACACTGTGCTGACCTTGAGGGTCTGCCAGACTACAAGTGCAGGTCAAACCGAGAAACCTGTTGTGAACAAACAAATTGCAGACAGCACGGTTTGGTTCAACAGCCTAGGCTGGCATTCCAGCCCTGTCGTGTGATTTTGGGAAAGACAATCTCCTGTCTTGAAAATGGTAGCCCTGAGGTGTGGCGCAGTTGGTTGGAGCGTTGTCCCACAACCGAAAGCTTGTGGGTTTGACTCCCAGCCAGGGCACGTACAGAGGTCCCTGGTCTGGGCATGTATGATCCCTGGTACCGGCGCGTACAGGAGGCAACAAAATGATGTTTCCCTCTCTCTAAAAGCAATGAAAAAATGTCCTTGGGTGAGGATAAAAAAAAAATTAAAAATGGTGGGCTTGCGGTGGTGGGTGACTCAGAAAAACCTCTCATGACTGGAATTCATTCATTCATTCATCAGCTATGTCAGGAACTACAAGAGAACTAAATGGCAAAGTAATACATGATTCCTGCCTTCAAAGGACTTCCAATCTCACCCTTCAATGTACTACAATAACACAAAAATTTATTAGCACAGGGGTGGCATGGCCATCTTAGCAAGGCCACATGCTACATGGGAAGAACTCCCACAGTGGAGTTCAATAGTCCCAGGTTCAAGTTCAGTTCTGTGACCTTGGGCAAGTTCCTTTATCCTTTCAGCCTCCATCTCCACATCCATAGAATGGGCATAATACAATCTACTTTGAAGTGTTGGGAGGATTAGAGCTAAAATACACAAAGTACCCCACATGGCCAGCACTCAATAAACCATCTTTTCAATGTCCCTCTTGACCCTCAGCATCTAGTCTTCATCCAAACAGCCAGATTGATCTCTTAAAAATGTAAATTGCGTCATATTACTGAGAACGTGCCCACTCAAATACATAGATTCCTACAAGGCTCTGCATGCTCTGTCCAGCCTCTGCCTCCCTTCCTGCTCTGTCTCCTTCTCTCCTCACCTCTCTCTCTCCAAGAAAGGTATGCCTCTCCTCTGTTTTCTCACACAAGATAAGTTGGTCTCAACCCAGGGCCTTTGCTCTCTTCATTTCATGAAGAGTTATTCATTCTTCACCAATCAGGGATCAGCTCCAACATCATGTTGTCAAAGAAGCCTTTCCTGACCAAACGTCCCGCAGTCCAGCCACCTCTATCACATTTTCCTGTTTACTTTTTACAACACCAGGCTCCCATTCTCTTATTTGTTTTCTTATGTACTCTCTGCCCTACCTCAAGAAGGTAAATTCCCCACAGTCAGAGTTCTTGTTTCTCTTATTCACTATTTCCCCAAAACTGAGGCAGTGTCTGGCACATAACAGGAGCTCCATAAATATGTTTTGAGTGTATGGTGTTGTTATTATGACCATTATCATTTGGTGGTTGAGTTTATCTGAGGAAAGATTCCACAGGTAATGTCTGAATCTTGAGCCAGATGAGAAAACTATTGTGCCTGAAACACAAAGCTGAAGAGAATGAGTGAACTCAGAAATCAGGAGGAAAGTGGGTGTAGATCCTAGAGGGGACCTTTTTTTTCCAATCCTCTCCTGAGGACACATTTTTATTGATTTTATTTTTTTTTTGGAGAGAGAGAGAGGTAGGAAAAGAGAGAGAAACATGATGTAAGAGAGAAACATCAATCGGCTGCCTCCCGTATGCCACCAGATCAGGGATAGAACCTGAAACCTACGTATGTGCCCTGACCAGGGATTGAACCTGTGACTCCTCAGTGCACAGGATGATGCTCCAACCAATTGAGCCACACTGACCATGGCTTGAGGGGAGCTTTTAATGCAACATAAAGGGATCTGGATTTGGAGCTAAGAGGTCTGAACTCTACACCTAATTTGACCTTACACTCTTTCTGTTCCTTAACATCTCAGGCCTTAGTTTCTTCATATGGGTAATTTTTTAGAAAGTGGAACTAATTGGGCCTTAAAAGTCACTTCCAGCCCCCACCCTTTCTGAGGACACCCAGAAATATGTGCATGAAATGGGAGAGCTGCTGAGAAGGGGGGAAGGGTGAGCCCCTCTCCTGCAGACCCCACGGATCTTCTCACCCACCTGCTCCATGGCCAGACCTAACTCAGCACACGACTTCCCCACCAAGGCCTGGAGCCCGGCAGCTGCTCACAGGGTGAAGGAACGAATAAATATCCCTGGAACCAGCAGAGAGGGGCAACTGACAACTCAGTGGCTCAGAAGGTAGGACCACTGAGTCACCAAGCCATTTATTGTCTTACTCAGTGTTCTCCAAGCCAAGTCTTAACAAAAGGTGGCAAAGAGTTTAACCTTTAGTAGGCCCACACACAGCAGTGCAGCAAAGAGAAGACCTTCGGGGTCAGTAGCTGGGGGAAGAGGGGAGGAAATGAAACAGTCATATAACATTTGCTTGAGATCTCTGCAGCATAACCTAGCACACAACTGAAAGACCTTATAGACTGATTCCTTTTTCAGAGCAATAAAATAGCGTTCTAGAATGCCAGCCATAAAGGGGGCTGTAATAGCTATCTATTCCTGTGTAACAAACCAGCACTTACTGGGGTAAAGGAACATTTACATTTGTTCATGATTCTGTGGATCAGCAATAGTGGCTGGGCTCAGCAGAGCGGTTTCTCTGCTGGATTGCTCCTCGGACTGTGTTCATCTGGCAACTGAACTGGGGTTGGATGGTTTAAGACGGCTTCATGCACATGTCTAGTGGCTGGTGCTGGCTCCTGACTGAGCCTCTCTTTCCACGGGATCTTTCCTTCTCAAGGAGGCTGCCTAGCTTGTTCACATGGCCACAGCATCATTTCAAGCTGCAGGACATCTTAGTGCTTAGATGAGCATAGGATCCCTTGTTCTGTGTTCTGTTCATCAAAGTAAAACATAGGGCTATCCCCGTTTCCAGGGGAGAGGAAACAGATTCTACCTCTTGAAAGGAGAAAAAGCAGATTACACTGCAAAGGAAGTATGCGTGCAGGGATGGGAGAAACTGTGGCCATCTTTGTAAACGTTCTACTGCAGAGGACTGGAGGCTCATGTAGTCCTTTCATTAGAAACACGTGGAGACTAGATATATGGGCTAAGTGACGTGGTCAAGTTCAGAGAGGTAATGGCACATCCAAATTAGGAACCTAGGTCTCCTGCATCTTACGTCAATGTTTACACAATTCAAGGACCTCTTCCACCTGCAGCCTCCGTCCTCTTTATCCAAACCTAGAGACAGAACCAGTCTGTGGAGTCACCCGGCTTCTCAGGCAGGCTTCCTTCTTTGGATCAGCTGACCCATCCAAGCACAGCCCCCAGGCTCTGTTTCCAGGGCTGGCTGCAGCTGCCTTCATTCTATGGGTCTCCTTAATAGGAGAGGAGATTCCACTCCACCTTCTGGTCCCTTGGGAACTTTTCAGGCTCCTGGGTCATTGTTAGATTTGACAGCAAATCTCACTTCACTGGGTTCTGTTACAACCATTTAATAAGTGAGTGCTTCCTTGTTGAGGTAGTTTATAAGGCAATATGTCTCTAGTATATCTTGGGAGGCTAGTAAACCCATATGCTAGACACAATATGACTCTGAAGAATTATTTTGCCAAAATAGCTTCTAAAAGGGGAGGCTAGAGACAATGATCATCATCATCTAACATTTATTGAGCTTTAATTGCATCTAGACACAGGGCTTAGCATTCACGTTCCTTTATTTCTCACAGCTACCACATACGTGATATCAGTATTATTGCCATCTTCATTTCTAAAGATGTCTTTCAAATGTCACCTCTGTGTCCACTTGCCAAATCCAAGGTCTCATTTACAGTCTTTAATCTTCCCAGCTCTGCAAAATTTGAAAATGCTTATTCATTCATTCATCCACTCATGCATTCTATTAGGTGACAAGACCTGGTCTAGGTCTATATGTTATAGCATCGATCGAGTCAGAAACGTTTTTTGCACTCGGACTTTCCCGTCTAGTGGGACGGGCAGGCACTGAATAAGTAGCAGCCAACAGGATGGTGTTGCAAAGAGGGAAGCCCTCTGAAACGTGAGTTTCTCTTCCCTTGGTTTCTGGACATTAAAACTCCAGATTCTAGTTCCTATTTCTCTGACCACTTCTTTGCTGATCCCTTTTCCTCCATATGCCCTTTAAACTTTGGAATTCACCAAGGATGAGTCCTTACAGCTCTTTCTTTTCTCTCTCCCGGTGGTGAAGGCAACAGTCCTCCATCAACATAAGAACATCCGTACCTGTAGAGAATTTGTATAAGTTCATTTGAGCCCGAGTGAGGACATAGGCCAGGGAGGAAGATCTCAATTGCTCCTGAGAATAACAGTGGTGCAGCTTCTTTTACGCACTTAAAATCAAGGAAGGAACATAAAGAAGATTACATAAAGGTGCGAGGAAGCAGGTATTGGATTACAGGATCGTTGACAAGACGAGGTGCTTTCTTGGGGAGACACAAACATTCCGTCGGTAGGAGCTGCTGACCAATAGGATGACGAATGTAAAGCAGCTGCACACAATCGCACTGAAGCAGAACTCTGAGACCCTGCGAAGATGATGGCTCTGGGCAGTTAGACGGGGGGTACCTACTTAGTTAGGAAGAGGAATTATTTAGTTATTTTTCCTTTTTATTTTTTTATTGAATTTATTCGGGTGATGCTGGTTCACAAAATTATACAGGTTTCAGGTGCACAATTGCACAACGCATCCTCTGTACACTGCAGGGTGTGTTCACCACCCCAAGCGAAGCCCCCAGCCCCACTGTGATGGTCTGAGGAGGTAGGGCCTCTGAGAGGTAATTAGATCACGAGGATAGAGCCCTCGTGAACGGGACTAGTGCCCTTCTAAGAGGAGGCGCCAGAGAGATAATCCCTCAGCCCTGCGAGAATACCGCACACACGAAGAGGGTTGTCTGTACGCCGAAGCCTGGCTGCGCAGGCGCCCTGATCTTGGGCTTCCTGGCCTTCAGAACTGTGAGAGATGAATGTTCTTTAAGCTGCCCAGCCGGTGCGGTCTTATTACAGCGGCCCGAGCTAAGACGCTGGCCATGGTGCCCTGGGCTAAATCGTGTTTATGCCCGCAATTCATAGGTTGAAGTCCTAACCCCCAGTGATACAGATTTGAAGACAGGGTCCTTAAGAAGTCGTTAGGTTAAATGAAGTCATTAGGGTGGGCTTTAATCTAATATGCCAAGTGTCTTATAAGAAGACGCAATCAGGACACAAACACATACAGAGAGATGTCCACGTGAAGATACAGGGAGAAGACGCCCATCTATTCAATACCAGCCAAGGAGAAAGGGCCTCAGAAGAAACTAATTCTACTTATACTTTGATCTTTGACCTCTAGCCTCCAGATGGTGAGAAAATAAATTTCACTTGTTTAAAAAAAAACTATTATATTCTCTCTTAAGTTTGTCAACCTAGATGCAGTGGACAGGGCTGGCTTAAAAACCTCTCACTGAAGAAATTATAGGCCTGGGGCGTGACTATCCACCATGACTTTTCCAGTTAGGAATTTATGATCGGATCACCCTGTGAGGTTACTTTCCATAGAATTTTTGTTCGTCCAGACGTTTTGCCTCAGCCATCAACGCTGGTTTGGATCCTGCCTTCTTCCCTACAACTTGGTGCACTGTATCTGGGAGCTCCCCTGCCCTCTGCAGCTCCAGCACCTGCCAAGGGTTCCCAAACTTGCTCTCCAGTTGCCTTACCTTTCCAGCTCCCCCCAGGATATCATCATCAACTTACCCAGAATCACTCCTTGGCCATTCACACTGATATTTTTATTTCTGCCTTCATCGACCCTAGTCTTTTCAGTCGGCTAAAGTCCTACTCACCTTCAGGGCACAGCCCACGGCCAGCTCCTTCCCGAAAGGCCACCCCACCTCTTCAGGTAGAGCCAGTCCCAACTTCCTCTGAGCTGTTCTCAGATTTCCTCCTGGCCACTCCCATATTTATCAACTGAGAGAACAATTAGTTTTGTGTATCTCTGCACGGCCTGTGTTTTGCACAACAGTAAATGCCCAAACACTGTTTATTGAGCTGTGGAAGTCAATTTGGATCTAGGAAACTTTTAAAATCCCCCAGTCAAAAGCAATGCTTTTGAATGAGACTACACTTCTTTTAGCGTTTCTCTTAGCCTGTCTCAGCCATGAGATCGTGGGCAAACAATCTCTTTGCAGGCAACTCCCCTACGCCCCCCACCACCACATTTTGTCTACTGTCCACCAACACCCTCCAGTACCAACCAGAAAGACCAGTTACGAGATTATGGCAATGGTCTCCGACCAGTATGCAGGTGGCTTACAGCAGATGCCGCTGCGGAGGGAAAGACAGTACCAGGCTTAGTTCTGTCATCCCAAACGGTCACATCAGCCGAGACAGTCCTCGACGATGCCACTGCGTGCCCGGGGCCCCTGAGAAATGCACACGTGGTGGATGAGAGACGCCCGGAGTTGGCCAGGAGCCCACATCCTCTTGACTCTCGCTGTCTCCTTGGCCCCTTTTCTTCTGGCTCAGCCCGAGAAGGAGAGCCTTTTTCCGTGCCAGCCCTTCAGATGTTTGGGGAGATTGGCAGGGCACAGGAATGCCAAAACGCAGATATGGCTGCAGGATTTGGCAGGCACGGCAGCGGCGGCAGCGGTGGTCTCTGCTAATTCCAGTCGTGTGGCTGCTGATGCCAGCTCTGCTGTCCCTATCCTGACGCATTCTCAGACGACCTCTAAACAAATGCTTTAGTGTTGCCCTGATGTCGGAAACAGTTTGCTATTGCTGTTGTTTTCCCCTTCAAAATAGAGAAGCATTTTACATCGATTAAACCGAGACGAGGCGCCCTGGGCAACTAAGTGCTCGAGGGGGCTGAGACGCCCAGTGACACTGGCCGTCCCGCACCAGTGCACCGCTACCACTCACCCCGCCTCCCCGCTCCTGCAGAGGGCCAGCCACCTCTCTCCCAGGGCCGGTGCTCTCCCCTGCTCACCTAACTCCTCCTTCAAGTCTTTGTTGTCTACCACTTCCTCCCAGAGGCTGGCCCTGAGGGCCGCCTGCCAGTCTATGTTAGGTGCCCTGATTAAATGCATTCAAAGCACTAGGGACTTTTCTTCATTGGACTCACAACAATTATAATTACATATTTGCCCAGCAGGGTGGAAAAGACACACTAAAGCCCAGGTGTTTTCAACAGTAGTAGTTTAATTTTTCTTTTTTGTAATTCGTTTCATCTACTCCCTCTTCTGCCGCTGGTGAGGGTAAAAACAAACAAAAAAAGCCCTTAAACTTGACATAAATGGTAACAGCCTCTTCCAATTTAAAACAATGTTTTCCCCAAATAATCAGTTAATTCAAGATTGACACTTCCTATCACGCTGGCTTCCTTCAGTCGCAAGCACCTTCTGACAACTCTCCTTCCCCAGGGCGTCTGCCTGCGGGACGGGTGGGCCAGGGACCCCTGGGGCATTGGGCGGGGCAGGTGCGCTGCCCCGGGCTGAGGAGGCCCCGCCCGGCCCACCTGGGTGTAGGCCTCTGATGCCCAGTCCCTGTTCCGGGGGAGCCCAGGGGTCTCTTCCCACCTCCCCATCCGCCTTCACTCTTGCTGGCAGCAGGGACCCCCGTGACACCTGGGGCTGCCTTGGGGAGGGTCAGCTCCACCCTCCAGCCCTTGGCTGTAAGGCCACATCCTAGCTTGCTGTGACAAGCTCCCAAGCTGGCATTCTCAGCTCTTTTGGGCATATGTTTTCAGGAACTTGCATATCCTCAGTTTGCCACACACAGGATGCGAAGAGAAATCTCAGGTCCCTTTCCACAGGTCCCTTACCCACCCGCCACCATTTGGACTCCACTGTGGCTGCCCTGTGGTTTGTGGGGGCGCCCAAGAAAGAGAATTTCCTTTAAGTTTCAAGCAGAAAGCAGAGCACTGTCTCCAGTGACCTGACCCTCCCTTTGCCCTGAACTTTTCTAGTCCCTGCTTGTTTAGGAGAGGGGGGCCTTAGTCTTTCTCTCCCTCCTTCCTTCCTCCCAGGGGAGTAGGGCTGTCCCCTTCCCTTCTGGTCTTGCCAGCTCCTGCGACTCTGTGGAATGGACTCTGCACTTACGGGGCATGGCTCAGGTGGACTGAGGCCCAGGAGCTAGGTTCGCCTTTTCATGTGTAAACCTCAGCATGGAAATTAGCCTTCCCTCTTCCCCCCTTACACATTTTCATTCCCTCACAAATTCTGCCTTTCAGGGTTATTTTCTTGTGGATTTACAAACTGAGTCTGACCCTCAAAGCTGAGCGGTGACCCCTTTGTGCAAGCTGGCGTCCGTCCTCTCTGAATCCGCCCATTCGTGGCAGGGCTACATGGTTTTCAGGAAGCAAAAATCACCTCAGCTCAATGTTAAAAAAAAAAACTTCCTATTTTAGTAATTTGTGTGATTCTTTGCTGAAGGTCTGTCTCCATATCTCTCTTGCTCAGCACTGTTTTCTTTATGACTAACACAGGTAGCAGTGCCTTCCACGCACAGGGTCCACCACAAACAACGCCCCTTCTTCATTACAAGATCTTTTATTACAAAATCATGAGCGTGCAATTCTGTAACATAACAATATCACACTCAAGCACACCCTATGACATTTTAGATGAAACGTTCAAGTTAGAACTATACCTATTACACCCAAATTATTACTTTACCAACCACACTCAAGCAGGCGTCACTTCTGCCAGGCCCTGTGTTTTGTCGCCTGATTTAAGTGAATGATTTAACTTAATACTAATCATAAAATGTCAGAGTTGTCAGGGACCACAGAGATGATTTAGTCCAACCCCTTTATTTTAGGAACCTAAGGCTAGAATGATTGAACTGATCATTCAAAGTCACACAGATGAGGGCAGGTGTGGATCTTGGGCCTCTCATTTTTCTGCTCCCAATTTATTACTGTTTTCCAATTCACCCACCTGCCCTTGGGGGAGATTCCATTTGCCTCTGTCTCCTAAACCAAAGTTAGGTAATTTCAGAGAGAACCGGTTACCTCAATAGATTGGTTTATGGAGACAGACCCTCTTCGTCCCTCTTACTTTCTTCATCTGGCAGATAAATATACAAATCTGTCATTTTCAGAATGGAAATAGTTTTTCTATCATTACAAAAATCATATACTCCCATTGTAATGCAAAACTATAAAGAGATATTTTTATTGTGTTTTTTTCCTAGAGAAATTTTTACACTGTATTCCTAACATTTAACGTAGTGCTGATAAGCATGGAATCCTTGTTGAATGAATATTAATAAAGAAAATAAAAATAATGTGTAACTGCACTACACAGAAATAATTATTATTTACTCAGTGTATATGATTCACTGTACATGCTTTCTATTTGTACCTATGTGCACATTAAAAAATAGAATTAGCCCTGGCTGGTGTAGCTCAGTGGACTGAGCGCAGGCTGGGAACCAGAGGGTCCCGGTTCGATTCCCTGTCAGGGCACATGCCTGGGTTGCGGGCCGGGTCCCCAGTGAGGGCCATGTGAGAGGCAACCATACATTGCTGTTTCTCTCCCTCTCTGTCTCCCTCCCTTCCCCTCTCTCTAAAATAAATAAATAAAATCTTTAAAAAAAATAGAATTAGATATTTATTTCTCTCTTACCAGAGTCCTTAACCAAACACATCAAACTATGTTTTAAAAAAACATTGGCCATTGAAGGAGGTCCCCTTGAGAGGCCAAGTTCCTATTTCCATGATGTCCCTGCTGCTGACACACTTATGCAATCACCTTCCAACATTGTTGCTAATTATTTTATTCTCAGTATGAACAAATATTCATCCTTTAATGGATTTTAATTTGGAACAGAATGTTATTTTTTTTAAAGATTTTATTTTTATTTATTTTTAGAGAGAGGGGAAGGGAAGGAGAAAGAGAGCAATGTATGGTTGCCTCTCACATAGCCCTCACGGGGACCTGGCCCGCAACCCTGGCATGTGCCCTGACTGGGAATTGAACTGGTGACCCTTTGGTTTGCAGGTTGGTACTCAATCCACTGAGCCACACCAGCCAGGGCAGAACAGAATATTATTTGAATAATGATAAAAAAAAAAAAAGGTGAATGTTACTGTTTTGGATCAAAAACAGCAAGTGGTTACAAAATAATGAGATTGACTTTTACTATCTGGCTCGTAAATTGGTTTGAAGATTAGCCCCCACAAGGAGCCCCAAAATGTCTCTGGCAGGGGGATCATGGGAAAAGGTGCCTATCTTCCAAGAGGATCATTGGGAAGGCGATGCTTTGCATCTGAATGCAAAAATTCCAGTAGATGAGCTTTAAAGGTAATTATATTGATTTATAATGATAGTTTTTACAATACTTTATAGAAAACTGTAGTTGTAGGAAATTTAGCTTAGTAATCAAATTATTTTTTGTTTGTTTGTTTTTAATTAGATCATTTAGGTCTCACATGATTTGGGTTGAGGGGATCAAGGATTTTCTTCCCTATTGTTACAAGCTTTCTCCAGCAGTTGCTTTGAATTTGCCCATTGTTACTTAGTTTCTCTCCTCGTTGTTATTTAATTTTCTGCTACTTACTAACAATTCACAAAAGAAGGGAGCTCCTCACATACTTCTGCACATCCCAGTATAGTGTTAGAGAAAAAGAGCATCTTGTCTTTAGGAAGACTCTAGTGGAGGGTCACTGATGTCTGCGGGGGCCAAGCAGGTCACGTAAATGAGTGAAGAGGGCTGTTTGTAAGGAAACGCCAGGGCTAGACCGATGACAAATGGCAAGTGGCTGTCAGCCTCAGTGTTGGAAGGCAATAGGGAATGGTGGGAACTGGGGAAAGCCAAAGAACACACCCCCATGTAGAAGGGGCGCCTTTTACCGTGACGGCATGTCAGCTCAGGGTTATTGTAACTGCTGATTTTTCATTCTGATAAGCAGTAAATCTGGATTCTTATCTTACCTCTCTTGAATTTCAGGTGTCAGCAAATAATTCAAACATACCAGAGAGGCAAAGGAGCACAACGATGAAGACCTAGCACTCTGGAGTCCAACTGCTTGGGTTCAAATTCCACCTCTGCCGTTTATTAATTTACTGTGCCACTCTAGGCAAGTCATTTGATCTATCTGTGCATTAGTTTCCTTATCTGTAAAATGGGCATGGTAATAATAGTACCTTCCTTGTAGACTTGATGTAAAGATTAAATGAGTTAATATATGTAAAGCATATACATTCCTGGCCTATAGTTAGTGCCATAGAAATGTGACCTTTTGTTATTTAAAGTGAGAAATCACTGTACCGGTTAAATAAAGCACACATGCAGGCTGAGCTCTGCCTGTAGACTTCCACTCCGGGCACTGTGGTCTAGAATCAAGCAAGAAAGCTTTTGGTAACCCAAGAGAGTTTGTATAAAATTACACTCACCAACTCGTCACCTTCCCCAGCACACTAAGACTTTGCAAAAGTCCATCTAACCCTTAGCAGCCCTCCGATTTGCTGATGAACACAGCGTCGCAGTAGTCACACTGCGGACCCACAGGAGGGGGACCTGGGCAGGGCTCCTAAGTGCGGCTGTGTGTCGTTCACATACTGAAACACCTCCACGCTGCTGCATAACCAATGCTAGCCTAGCCAGTCCCATCCAGGACCTGGCGACCCCAGCCTCTCCCCAGTGGCCCTGGGCCTCAGACCTGCCCCTGCTCCCCAGACCTGCCCCTGCTCCCCAGCCTGGTACCTCTTCTGATGGGTGAGCGCTCACGCCGTACCAGTTAAATATTCTGTTTGCCACCTCTGCACTTAGGTGCTGCAAAGCCAAGTAAGTTACAGATTCAAACATTAAAAGACTTGGTTTTCCTCCTAAAACTTGTCATTTAACCTCTCTGAGTGTAAGTTTCTTTATTTGTGAAATGAGGATAATATTAGTAGCTACGTTTTGAGTTGTGATAAATGAGAGAATCCATGCGCAATGCTTCGCACCGCGCCTGAAACACCGCAACCTTCCCTCCGGAAATGCTACTGCCGGTGTCGATTCAGGCCCTCCGCCACTAGGGGAACGTGGTGTCTTGGATCTCTCATCTTAAGGAAGACTTAATCTGGTTCAGATGGACTTACTCTTCAAGGCCTATGGATTTATAGCTATGTATGTGCAAAAAACCAAAAAAAAAAAAAAAAACCCAACTAAATATAAACAATGTTAATAAAATTATAAAAGTATTAATAAAATTAGAATATAGCAAGCACATAACATTGTAAATAATGTGGACAATAAAAAATGGAAGAAATATCTAACATCCCAATCTAGAACGTCAGCTTCTAAAATAGCATATTTAAACATGATTATATAAGAAGAAATTTTCAAGAACAATTTGATACCTTTTGGTTATTTGGCCAAACTATTGGCCCCCTGAGAGAAGGGTCATGTCCATCTTGGTCTCTGTTGTATCCCCAGCACCTGCAGAGTGCCTGGCCAGGATAAGTACTCAACACATGCTTAGTGAAGGAATGCCCGAATGATGAATGGATGAATGAAGACTGGGGAGAAGTCAGACACAGAACGTTGGCGTCCAGGGGAGACCCGGGCTGGGTGTCTGCTCACCAGGGGTTGGCTGGCAGGTACCACTGATCCAGAACTCAGTCTCTGGGAAAGGAGAGGAGGAAGTTGGAGTCAAGGTCCGGGATGCTACATGGGGGCAGACCAAATCAGGATGTCAGTGTCTGATGAGAAGCCCCAGCACTATTTTTGCCCACCCCCGTAGGAATTCAATGGTCCTGCGCACTCCCCACCCCTCCTGGGGCACCTGCTGGTGTTGGGGTGTGGCAGGTGCTTTCCCCTGCCGGGCCAGGTGGGACACAGAGCACCCAGGGCCCAGGCAGTCTCGCGCCTGGTTTATCATCCTGGGCGTAATTCCACTGCCTGCCCCAGTCCCACATCACACCCAGCCTTGGATGAGAAGGGCCCTTACTGGGTCCTGCTGCTTCCCTTCAGTGGGAATTAAGAACAGCCTGGGGCCCATGCTGGACTTCAGGCTCAGGTCAGCTTGAGACTCAAAGACCCTTACATCATGTGTCTCGGTGAGAAGCTCCTAATTTAGAGCCACAGGCCCTAGACCGTTGGCTTCTACCAAGGAGAGACTGTGTTTAGTGCATCACTGTGTTCAGGGCCACTATCCACTGGGCACGCACCAGCACAGCTGTGGGGGTTACTAAAACATTCCAGTGCACTAAGCGACTAAAGGGTTAACAGCTGGCACAGGAAAGGGGCTCTCCAGCAGAATGTCCAGCAAGGTCTCCAAGAGCCAATGCCTGGCTGGTGTGAGATGCATTGGAAGCCCTCCTGGTCGTCCATAGAACGTAACCCAATGTCTGGCACCTTAGTGTACAGGGTGGGCAAAAGTAGGTTTACAGTTGTGAGTACGGGAAACACAGTTTATTCTTGTATTATTCTTTACTAATTATTGTATTATATTCCATACAAACAACTGTAAATCTATTTTTGCCCACCCCTGTTTAAATAAATAAATACATGAATAAATGAACGGAAGGGTGTAGGCAATAGCTCTTCCATAAATTTGTGTTGCACGAAAGGGTTCTCTCATCAACTGCTTTCTGAACATTTGAGTGTCCCTTACCTGCAGCAAAGCATTCTGAATACAACTGGTTTCAGAAGTCAAGGTTCTCTTACTTGTACCTGGGCTTTTATACAACATGCTTCAGCCACCGGCCTGGGGCCCCTGTCGGAGGAACTTTCTGTTGTGAGTGACACGTCTAGAGCATGAGCCAGATTTTGCTTTACATACTCAAGTGACGACCTGGTCCCTGGCTGGACATAATGGAAGTCATTTGTTCTGGAAAAGGCAATTCAGAAAAAGATATCACCTAAAAAGCTAGAGCAGTCCCCTCAGAACTGTTTCCTCTGATGGGCTGTGAAAGACACATGGGCTTAAGAGCTATTTAAGTGTAGGGGGGGGTAGAAGGGGAGTTGGTAGGGAGTGATTTCATTTCCCATAATGGCATCTTCTAGGAAGTCTGTCTGGTCACTGTACTCGTTTGCTCCTTCAGTGTGTGGTTGGCCCTGTTGGAGAAGCAAAGGATGCTCCTTTTAGCATCTGGCTGCTCCAGTAGAGCCTGGTTGGAAACAGCTTCCACAGTCCCTACCAGGGTGTCCAACCTTTCGGCGTCTCTGTGCCACACTGGAAGAAGAGTTGTCTTGGGCCACACATTAAATGCATTGAGACATGCAAGCACAAAAAAATCTCATCATGTTTTAAGTAAATTCGCGATTTTGTATTGAACCTCATTCATAGCCATCCTGAGCTGCATGGGGCCTGGGGGCTGCAGGTCAGACACTTCTGCACCTAGCCACAGCTGAAGGGGTTTCCATCAGTGGGAAAAGTGGGGAGAAACTTCTTTCACTTCAGCGGTTGCCCTGGAGAGACCCTTTGCCTGGAGTCTCTAGTTGGGGATCTGGTAACATTTTCCCACTGTTGTTTGTTGCCCATCTCTGCAGCTGGAGGCAAAGGGGAGCCATTTCAGTTTGGCTCACAGGGACTAGGACTAGGGAGAGGAGGTCCCCCGAAGCTGCTCTCTTTTTTCATCTCCTTTCAGATTTAACCACGGGATTACTTCTCCCTGTTAGAGCTGTGGTTTTCATAACTCAACCCTAAAACCAGAGAGCCATGTGGCCTCAGGGCGGGTGGCAGAGATTCTTAGGGCAGCTTCTTCTGAGCCCTTGTGGATAGAGAAGAGCAGGGAGGTTGGGGGGGGCGGGGGGCAGTGGGCAGGAATTCCAGCCCTTACCAGGGCAGGGATACAATTCTTCTCACACTCCTTAAAATTGCGGTGTATTCAGGCCAAAACTGGGGAGCTGAGCCCAAACCCTTGCCTTGTGGTAGGAGCAGCCACTCAGCCACATTCAGCTTTTGTCTGAAGCCCCCTAAAAGGGAGCCGCCCTGCCCCACACGGGACTTCAGGGAAGCCTGCCCTCCCCAGAAATGACAAATGGAAAAGACAGAATGAACTTGAGCCAGGCCAGGATACAGTCTCTGGAAAGAGGTTGTTTTTGTCTCCAATGCCATAGAAAACACATCCTTTTAACTTACTAAGTGGGGAAACAGCACAGTCCCCCTGCTGGAGGTTACCAAGGTGAACTGAATCCAAGATTAAAATCTGCCAGCCCAGTGGTACGTGGAAGCCTGGAAAGCCCAGAGAGGAAATCTAGTTCACTGTTGGTAAATTTTTTTGGATGCTGTTTATGTTTGAACTTTTCTCTGTTTTCCTGTAGAAGCTTCCGTACCCTCTTCCTGTGTCCCTACAAAAGGCCCGGACAATGCAGTCCCGGCACTGCTGTGGGACAGGGGCGGGGCCCCACCTTCCTCCTTCCTGCAGGGATATCCTTTCCTATAGAAGAGGTAAGAATGTAAGGTTCATGTGAAAATGTTATTATATTCCTTATCTCAGTCATTTCGTGATTTGCTCTTTGGCGACAATAAGCCAGCCTGGCCACATTCACAATAGAAGTGGCCCCAGTTCCTCGTTTGGACTCATGCTGTTTTCTCAGCTGAAGAGGGCAAGTGGCCGGTGAAAACGCCACTTGTTTTCCAGGATCTTATCAGGAGTTCATGTCGAAGGCCAGAAAGAGAAGGGAGGGCTCCATTTTTTTTTTCTCTCCTCATTGTTTCCCACTGAATTGGCAGGAAACAGGAATCCTCTACCTGTCCCTCTTGGGAGCTAAATTGATTCGATTCCATTTTTCAGATGTATCCGCTACCACCAGAAGTTGGGGACATTTCCGCTCACCCCTGAAATGAATGTGTTCGCATTTACGCAAATGACATCTTTCAAAATTGGAAATAAATTGGACGAAGAGTTTGGGATTGGTGATTGCTGTGAATTGCCTCCCAGAATCTCAGATTTGTTTTCTCTTCTTATTCATCCCTTTGTAAAGTCCCTTTTCAGGCTGTGGAAGCTTGACTTAATTAACTCCAAGAGTGCGTGCGTGTGCGTGTGTGCGTGTGTGTGTGTGTGTGTACTCTGGATGGCATACCCCCAGAATTAAAGTCCTTCACACAGAGTTTCACATACAGGAGTTCACCTTAACAGCTGCCTGAGAGCAAATGTGACAGATGGACAATGTAGAATACAGACAGAAGGTAGGGCAGCTTCTCAAGAATCATGGTGTCTTTGTGGTTGACCCAGTATTTTCCATTCAAATGAGTTCAGCCAGTTCAGTCAACTTGGACAAGAGTCAAGGTCCATTTAGATTCTTTACTTTACATGAAATCAATCTTAGATCATTATATTTTGAGGACAATGGTTGTTTTACTGCCTATGGATGAAGTATAAACATAGGAATTATATGAACCACAGTATTCCAAAAACAGAAGGAGCTTTCCTACATCAACCTTTCACCTGAGAGCACAGACTCAGAACCTCAGTTACTAGATGGAATCCTGAAACAACCCATTTTTAACTGCTGGCAAGAGCACGGGAACCGGGAAAAGCACTTTGGTTCTGCTCTAGGTGAGTCTTAGTCTTGGTTTTCCCAGGTCTCGACATCCTCAAGCCAAGGTCCTGCCTCTGATCAAAGAGCTTCTGCCCCCGCCCAGTCTTACTACAGGACTTTCAGCTCCTCACCCCTCTGCTTACCTGGCAGCTCTCTGTGGCTCTTCTGCTATGTTACGATAGTTGAGGGAGAAACTCTCCAGTCTCCCTCTTCCTGTGGGTCCTTGGTGGCCCCTGGGGCAGCTGCTGCTCCCACACCTGCCTCTCCTCTACTCCCCGTGGCTGTGTTGGGTGAGAGCCATGCCCTCTGGGCTCCTCCTTGGGTGCCCAACTGATGTTTTGGACACAGAAGTCCAGTAGATCTGCCAAGAGTCACCCCAGATCAGTTTTCCACCCAAGTGAGACACCCAACTTTAGATCAGTCTCTCAACAAATTAGATTTACAGGAGAATGATATTTCACATCCTTGTATTGTATTAACCAATGCTTTCCCATAATCCCTATATTTCCTTTCTCCACTTGGTGTTTCCCTCATGTTTCTGTTCCCTTTGAAGCAGTTGGGCTCTTCTGTGCAAACTGCCTCAGAGAAAGGATGTTACCATGGAAAAGAGTCTGGAAAAGACTCTCCCTGACCTTTGATTCCAAAGCTTAGGTCAATAGGGAAATGGCAAAGACCCGCAGAAAGGATAAAACATTTGGCAGAAGTACCATAAGTGAGAACAAAGTTTCGCACCAGCCCTACCGAATGAGCTTCAGGAACTCTGAAGGACCGAGTAGTGGGAATAATTGGAGTGGTCTGGGCCAGGAAGGCCAGATCCGAAGGGGCTGGAGAGCAGGCGCAGGAACGGCATCTGCAGACCATGTCATGGGATGCTGTGTCTCAGCCATGCCCACTGCTACACTAGCTGACCTGTCCTCTGGCCTCTAGTAGGGACATCTCATAGACTATTCAGAGAAATGACAACTGGCTGCCCCCAACCTCGGCTATGTTGTCACAGTTGAACTTACCTGATGAGATCAACCCAACATGCAATATCTCGGGGCACTTATAAGCCCCCAAGAGGGAAAGTGGGGCCCTTAGGCACTTGACAAGGTAGTGCTATAGAAGGAAAAGTCCCTTGTATCTACAATTAAATAGAGCCAGCTCAAGATTTTCCCCGAATAAAAACAGTGGTTAATCTCCACCTCCAGCCAAGCCCTCTCGGGCCTTCTCAAGCAACCATGTTGCTCTTCCATGTTGGAGAACTTTGAACTGTTTCCCCAGAGCTTGTTCAGTGGTCTATTTGGGTTATCCTACCCTGACTTGCATTTCTAGCCTCTGACACAACCTTGACTTTGACCTTGATCTTGTGTAATTGCCTGGTTTCCAGGTTCTCGTTCCCTTTGCCACAGAACCCTGAACACCCCAGCTCCCAGGCCAGGGATTTTTATCAGATTTCATCTCTCCACTTCACCGGGGTGTCAGTCCCAACACCCCAACCACCCTCCTTCTCTTAGGGGACACATCAGTCACGCATCTAGCTGTTTCACAACTTCTAAGACCCTGACCCCTCATCCTGTTTCCCTAAGATGGAGTTAGTTACAGATAAATGAAGCCCTCAGGGTCACACCATAAGTATGAGAAGGTGGAAGTTTTGCCTTGGGTGAGTCAACATGTTACGTTAACAGGACAAGTTTGGTCCAATGGCTGGGCTGGATCCTTTCTCATCAACGTGGAGTTCCTTCTTCACTCTCTTTCTACGAATGTGACTGCACGGTCAGAAATCCTGAGGACAAGCCTGCACTCCTCCTCATCAGGGAAAGGGAGGTAGGGTGGATCCAGGCCCCACAGAAAGCCTTCTCCTGTGGCCTGGTGGGAAGATCCAGAGGGCCGCAGAAGGGGCCTGAGAGGCAAGGGCCATGGCTCAGGTTTTAAACTTGAGAAGGAAAGGGGAAGGGACACCAGCTTAAGTCTTCAGTGTGAAAGTTCTCTGATTGTGCCCACGCTGAAGCGATAAAAATGGAAAACACAAAGTGGAAGTATCATTTCTGGTTTATGTCACACGCTTAGCATACCGATCATTTGCATCTTTGCACTTTCCCGTTGCCTTTTCCTGCTGCGCAGCGGTGTGGTGAGGCTTAGCTAATGCCTACGAAGGGTTCTCCAGGTCTCACTCAGACGAAAGTTGCTGTCCAAGTGCGGGAACGAGCGCCATCACTCACCCTAATTAGACTGAAGTCAAGTGGATATTAACTAGGTTGAAAGGTATAGAAATGTTAGTGCGTGTTTCAAAGGCTCCCACCACCTGGTGGGAGGAAATGCTTGATGAAAGGTGATTTTTCATGGTGGAGTTATAAAAGTCTTCAGAGTAAAAATAAAAAAAGAAAGGAGCAAACATCAAGGGATTATGAGTGACCACGGAAGCGAACTAGTTAGCACAAACAAAGCAGGTCCTCAGCCAGGGTGACAGGTGACTGATGTTTACATAAGATGCTCGGATCAAGTCTATTAAGGGGTCTGTTGGCTCCATGAGACTTTTATTGTGGTAGCATTTGTCTGGATTGAATTCTGGCTGAATCAATGGAGCGTGGGTTGGGGGTAAAAGTTTTTATGAAAACACAGAGATTTTTGTGGTAAATTACGGTAGCTAGGGGTGTGCTGTTGGAGGAGGGGAATGTTCTAGAATATGTCTTCTACCAGTTGTCCTGACAATCATTTCCATCTTCGGAGGCTCACTGCCTGACTTCTAGTCCTTGGTGACCATGGGGCAAGTTATTTAACTGTTTCAGGCCTCAGTGTCCTCATTTGTAAAAAAGTGGAATAGCTGTAGCTATGTCTATGGGGTAAGATTCCACTTTCAACTGAATTTCTGGGCCTCTTACAAGAAGCATTTACTAGTGTTATGATAACAGTAATGATGGCTATTGCTCACGGAGCGCTTACTGAGTGCCAGGGATGACTCTACAGTTGTACGACAATCCTCACAATCTAACACCATGAAGACAGTATTTTTAAATTGAATGTATTGGGTGACATTTGTTAATAAAATTACACAGGTGTAAAGTAAACAATTCTATAACACATCATCTGTATATTGGATTGTGTTCACCACCCCAGGTCTGTCTCCTTCTTTCACCATTTACCCTCCTACCTCCCCCACCCCTTTTCCCTATTGTTACCACCATACTATTGTCCTGTGTCTGTAAGCTTTTTCCTTTGCTTAATCCTGTCACCTTTTTCACCCAGCCCCCCAATCTGACAGCTGTCAGCCTGTTCTCCGGATCTATGAGTCTCTTTCTGTTTTGTTCGTTTATTAGATTCCACTTATAAGTGAAATCTGAAATCACATGGTACTTGTCTTTCTGTCACTGGCTTATTTCACTCAGCTTAGTGCAGAAAGTATCTTCATTGCTCTTAGTCAACGGACGAGATAACTGAGGAACAGAGACGGAAGGCAATTGCCCAGAGCTAGCAAGTGTTAAAATCAGGATCGGAAGCCGGGTGGTTCAGCCACGTGACGTGTGCTCTTAGCCATTGCAATCACAATAAATAATAACCACTTTTAAAAGCTTGTTCTACCTTCAAGATACAGTTCAACTCTCACTTCTGTGATGCCACCTCTGACCACATTTGGCCATTCACTCATTCAACGAACACTTACTAAGTACCTGTTATGGTCGAAAGACTGGTTGAGGATATTATAAAGTATAAAAGTCAAATAAGTCATAATCCTTGCCATCCAAGAGCTTATGGCCTGGCAGTGGAGGGTAAAGTAACTTCCGACACTAGAATGGAAAGGCCACGAGGCAGAGTTTGGGGAAATGGGAGGATGCTTCCCACTCTGGGAAGCAGAGTCGAGTCTGAAGGCAAGAAGAGCCTCAAGACATGCAAATCATCCTGTTTGACTAGGGTGAAGGAGAGCAATGGACAGAGTGGCTGAGATGGAGAGGGAATGGACCACCTACTATGGGTGTGGCCTTTGATGGTAAGGATGAGACCCAATGAGAAAGTTTTGCTTAGGCCAGCAATAGGTTCAGAGAACAATTTAATGATAATACAAATATTTATAAAGTGCCAGACAGGATGCTAACTACTTTTACATAACTCATTTAATCCACAGAACAACCCTAAGGGGAAGAAGATACTGATACTTCCCCAGTTTTACAGGGAGCCAAAACAATGAGCTATTTAGGTGGCACAGGTGGGATTAGAACCCAAGCAGTCTGGTACCAAAGTCCTCATCTTTAACCACCTTCTTAAACCACCACACACACACACACACACACACACACACACACGAAACTGGAATTGTATTCTGGAGGCAGGCCCCTGTAGTACGGGCTTCCCCCACTAGGTGAGAGCTCTAGGAGCCCATCTGTATCAGAGTGCCAGCTGGCATTGTTGTGAGAGGCTGTGTTTGGCTTCAGAGAATTATTTTTGGACTCTCTCAACGTGTTTGCCCATTTCATGGTCAATGATTTATGAGCCTGAGTGCTCAGCAATTTTTGAACAGAAACGACATGACCCCATGTCCTACCCTCCGTTATCACCTAATCGCAGTCCCAAGTGACTTTTTTTTTATTTCCCTGGATGAAAAAAGTCCTTAAAGGGAAATGTCTTGTCAATGTAGAAGAGGTAAAACAAAAAACAGCAGAAGCACTAAAAGGCATCAAAATCAACAAATCCAAAACCTGTTTTGAGCAGTGGGTACACTGTCTCGGTGGGTGTATTTCATCAAATGGAGAGTAATTTGAAGGTGACTGAAGTTTAAACATGTAAGAATAAATACACAATTTTTATAAACAAATTCTGTTTGTTTGCACCCCCCCCTTGTATATGTACAATGGAATATTACCCAGCCATAAAAAAGAATACAATCCTAGCATCTGTGATAGCTTGGAAGGGCCTAGAGGATGTTTGGCTAAGCAAAAGTCAGAGAAAGACAAATACCACATGATTTCACTTACATGGGAAATTTAAAGAACAAGCTCAATGAACAAACAAAACAGAAACAGACTCAGACACAGAGCGCAGACTGATGGCGGTCAGTGCAGAGGAGGGTTGGAGGACTGGGTGAAAAAGGTGGAGGGACTGAGAAGTACACATCGGCCGTCACGAAATAGTCACCGAGATATAAAGTGCAGCGTGGGGGGCGCCGTCAGTGGTGCTGCACCAACCGTGTGCGAGGCACAACTGGAGGCATCAGAGGGGCCCTTGGTGAAGTATGCGATGGTCTAACCACTGTGCTGTACACCTGAAATTAATATGAAATCATATGAAATATAAACGGTAATTGAAAAAAATGTACAAATAAAAAAATGTAAAAAAATTCCAAACAAAAGTTTAGCACTACCCTTGCCCCAAACAGATAAACTCCCTTTTGCTAGAGACACACTTGTGGGGCTGCCACGTGGGGTGGGTGGGGCAGGAGAGACACTTAAGTGGCAGGGAAGCTGGTTAGGAAGCTATTTGAACATGCCCAGCACCACCCCAAACTTCCACAGTGTTTTGTCCAAAGCCCCCATTTGGTTCTTTATTCTGCTGCTACCTTTCCATATGTTTAGTAGTGTTCTCTTCTCAAGTGAATGGGAAAAAATCTAAAACATGTGGTTTCTCTAGCCCATGCAACATATCAACACACATGCACACATATATCATACAAAAGGGTTTGAATGAATAATTTCCAATAGTCTATCATTCTCTGCTGCCATAGGGAATGGTTCTTGATAACAGTTAGAGTAACAAACTGTAACGCAGGGCTCTCTGCAGGGTTACCCTTTCCTACAGAGAAGGGTTCTAGTTCTGACCTTTAGGACAAACTTCTGAGGTGGACAGAGCAAGCATTACTTTTACGAGGAGAAAATAGATTAGGTGAGAGTAAGTGGCCTGCCCAAAGTCACGGAATGCCTAAGCATGGGAATCTGGACTCAAGCCTGGGTATTTGACTCCCCGCCTGGTGCTCTTTTCAAAGCTGAAGGAAACTCTGTGATTCCTGACGACAGCGCTTTCCTGAAAGCACAACCTAACCTTCACATTGAACTTTGCTTCTGGAAGACCCAGGGTTTCAGAAATTGCATTCATCTTTTCGGCATCAAAAGGGGCAGACAGGTAGGACGAAACCTGCTTGCAAGATGGATCAACCTTAGCACAATGTGTGGGTGCCCCAGCGCTGAGCGATGAGGACTAGGGCTGCAGACGCTGGTGGGTGCCCTCACTGTGCTCCCTTAGGTTGCAGCTTCCTGCATCTTCCATTTTACGGTCAGGTTAGTTTTGCTGCCCTTGCACTCATCCATAAATACTTTAATGTGGAGGGACTTGGGTATAAGTCACACTCTGACTCACTGCCACTTCAAAGGAATAATTCTGAATGAACTCACCCCAGGTATGTCAAAACACTGGAAATCACTGACAATTCCCTGCTAATTGTTGCAAGAAACCCTCCGGGACGTGATTTCATGAACCGCTGTTTGTAGACATGTCCAGCGCAGTCCCAGGCACATGCTAGGCTTTCAATAACCAGTCAGTTCTGAGCATGGCTTGGGCCAGGTTCTGTCCTAGGTGCTAAGAATACAGTAGCTGATGAAACAGGTGAGGTTCCTGTCCTTGAGGAGCCTAGTTGGGGAAGACAGAGAATGAACCAGGAAACGAACAAGAAGGTGTATCAGGTCCTGAGAAGTTCAATGAAGAACACAAAACGGGTGACATGATGCAAAGTGACTGTGAACGCCTTTAGATACAGAAGTCAGGGAAGGTCTCAGTGACTGGATGTCTTTCTTTGAAGGGCCAGCCACCCAACGGGTGCAGGGACGCCATTCGGGCAGCAGCGCACATGGAATTAGCCCGTGGGGGCCGAAAGAAGGCGATGTGGCTGGCATCTGAACAAGAGGGAGAGGGTGAAGACAGAGTTCTGGAAAGGAAGTGGCGGCCAGATCATGGAAGGTCTTTGTAGGCGGGGGAGAGGCATGTGCGTTATATTCACATGTGACCAGAAGTCAGCGGGGGCGGTGAAGACGCAATGGCTTTGTCTGACTCCTGCAGCCATACTTTGGAGGTATTGCAGGTTCGGGCCCAGACCGCCACAAGAAAGCTTTATTGCAATAAGGCAAGTCGTAATCTTTTTGCTGGTAGAGGGTCTTACCTTCGATTTGTAAAAAATTAAAACAATTTAAAAATAAAATGCAAATCTGAGAAGTGCACTAAAGCGAAGTATGCCGGTATCGACAAAAGCAGACACTGAGTTCCGAGGGCAGAGTGGCATGCAGGGGACATGGCTCGGTCAGCTTGGGCTGCTGCAACCAAATACCAGAGACTGGGTGGACTTAAACAACAGGCATGCATTTCTCACACTTCTGGAGGCTGAAGTCTAAGATCAAGGTGATATAAGACGTAGTTCTCCATAAGGATCCTCTTGGTGCCTTGCAGATGGCCAACTTCCCGCTGTGTCCACGTGTGACAGAGAGGAAGAGCGCTATGGCTTCTTTTCCTCTCCTTACCCATCATGAGGCTCTGCCCTCATGACCTCAAAGGCCCCACCTCATACCATCACCCTGGGGTTAGGGTTTCAACATATGACTTTGGGGGAGACACAAATATTTGGTACATAACAAGGTAGGTAGATACCGAGGAGCTGCCACAGAAGTCCAGGTGAGGCACGGCAGGGCTAGGCCAGGATGGGCTTAAGAGGGTGGACAGACGCAGGAGGATTCGGGCTGCCCTTTGGAACTGGAGCCCACAGAACAGGCCTGGAATAAATCTTTCCACACAGGTTTACTTTGCTTTATTTCCTGCCTTCCTCTCTTGCTAGCTCCTTCATTTCCTTTGTTGAGCTTTGGCATCAGGTATTTTTTAGGTAATTTGCATCCTTTTCTTTAAATGTGCAGGTGAAAATTGTGCAGATGGGAATCGGTTCAATGAAACTCCACTGGGAAGAGAATATGTCGTGTGGGAAATGCACAACCATCTCTCATCAGATGCTTTTCTTCCACTCGTTTCCATGCAATTCGACAATGGGCCGTGATTGGCAGTGATGAGCTGGCATTATCTTTGCTTCTGGAAGTTCGGATGAACAAGACACAGAGCTAGCCCTCAACGATCTCACTGCTCAGTGATGGAGAAAGATGAGCAAGAAAACAAAATACAATAGAGAGACACCTGAAACACAGAAATACGTGAGCTAGAGAACACCAATGCAGGTCCGCGGGAGGGAGTGACCCGGAGAGAGAGGAAGAGAAAGGCTTCCCAGAGCAGGCACCTCCTGGCCTGCGTGTCAGGCAGGATGGTCCCCTGGCTGACAAAGGAGGGTGTTGTGGGTGGGGGCAGAGCACAGGCAAACGCGTGGAGGAAGGAAACAGTAGGGTTGATTAAGGAACTGCAGGCCGCTCAGCAGTACTGAGGCATATGCAACAGAGGGAGCTGGGGCTGTGAATGCAAGCAGGACCTGGATCGTAAAGGGCCTCATTCATGATTATTAACGAGCTTGCACTATATTCTGCAAGTGAATAGGAATCAGAGAAGTATTTCCGGCTGGGAGAGACCCTCCGATTGGTTCAATTCTACGCATTCGCCCAGGGTACCTTTACAACACACACAGGCGCACACGTTATTTTTGAGAATATTTGCAAAGGTGTGTGAATGAGAGACTTTGAAAACATGTGGTTCCAAGGAAATTATATAATTTGGAAAGGACAGAGAATGAGGAGAGGGAAAATTCCAGCAGCCTAAGCTGAGATTCTCGGCCCCTTTCCAGCCGCTGGGGAAAGTCCGTCGCGGGCAGGGCCGTCTGCTCTGTCTGCAGGCGCCGGAGGCAAGCCCCGCTCCTCCACAGAACAGAGCGATTCATGCAGAATGTAATGATAAGAGCCGCCCAATTTCCAGGGGCTCACATCCAATTACAGTTGCAGTAAGGAGGTGACAGGAGCCTGGAGGCCCGGTTGTGCCAAGGTACACATTTCCAGTGGGCATACCATTAAGGCATCTAGTAAAAAATCCTAATTGTGCTCAGAGGACTTTCCTAGAGCTTGGCAGCGCGGCCCCGGGTGTGGAATGTGGGGCTCCCAGCCCTGGCCGAGCGGTGCCTCGCAGCGTCTCACAGGCTCTCAGGAGGTGGCGTGAAAGTCTGCAGCAATGCATGGAAACAAAACTAATTGGAATTCCACTAAACTTCTTAAGATGCCACAGAAAGCTTGGAAAGGCGGTGTTGCGAACTGAAGACGTGAGAGGATGGCATCGCTCTGCCACGCTCCTGCTGTGTAGGAGGAGCTGGGAACGTCAAGGTTTCGGACATGGAAAAATCCCCGCCGGGGCTTCCACGTGTTGTTGTTGGCTTTTTGGCTTGCTTGTAGGAACGGTAGGGGTGCAACCCCAGTCTTTGTAGTGGATAAATAAATAAGATAAATAAATAAAACGCGGCTCAGTGCACAGCTAGGAAATAAAGTGGGAATTGTTATATTATTTGGAAGGAAAATGCTCAGACATTGTCTATCGTCAGCTGCTACAAAAACCGTACAAATCTGCCCTGCCTAATGTGGTAGCAGCTAACGACATCGCTGTTTGGACTTAAACTTGCATTGACCACATATCGAGTGTTCAGTGGCTGTGTGTGGCTATTGACTACCTCTTGGACAGTGCAGGTAGGGAACATTTCCATTGTGGCAAACGTTTCTATTGGACAGAGCTGTTTTAGATGTCAGCTTCGTGGTGCTTTTTCCTCAGACCATAGACTGTGATCGCTGCTTCATACACGGTTGTGATAAGAGAAATAATTACAATAATAAAAGCGACAGTGGTCCACGTGGCTGAGCTCTCTCTCTGCCAGGCATTATGATGATGTCTTCCCAGATCTGGCTGGTTAATTCATTGAGAAGTTGATTTTTTTTTTTCTCATTGCTTTTTCCCTCTCCCCACCCCCACTCCAAGAAAGAAGCGGTTATTGCTTCTTGTGCAGGAGAGGCTGGTTTGCAGAGCCACAAGCTGAAGTCGACTGAAGACAGCATATCTGCTTATCTTTTGCAAAATGGCTAAGCTCACGGAGGAGATGGCGCCGGGTCTCAGGGAAGGGCAGAGAAGGGAAGGGAGAAAAAGGAAGGAGAGAGGGAGAATAGGGCACGTCCCCCAGACTGAATAGGGGACAATGGTCAGAAAGTCCTTTGGGTAGTGAAAAGAAAACCCCCTTCTCTGGCAGCTGGGCGGGCGGTAGGACTTCCGGAGGGGAATGGTTGTCTCTGTCCCCAGGGAGGCTGGATGCAGGCCCTAGGTTCCCAGCCCTCGCAGACGTTTCTGTGCCCCAAGTGTGACACAGTCTGGAACCACTGAATTCTAGGGGACCACCAGCTGGGCCACCACTAGTCCCTAAGATGTTCTTATGCTAATTAGAAAAAGGCACCTTCTGCCTCCTACGAAACAGTTTGTTGTTAAGCTGATAGATTCCTGATATGGGCCAAACCGTGTCCCACCATCAAGTTCATGTGCTGAAGCTCTGACCCCCAGTGTTTCAGAACATGGCTGTATTTGGAGTTAGGATCTGTAAAGAGGTCATGAAGTTAAAACGAGGCCACAGAGCGAGACTTAATCTGATCTAACTGGAGTCCTTATGAGAACAGGAACTTTGGACGCACAAAGAGGCCACAGGAGCCCACATTAAGAAAGACCATTTGAAGAAGCAGCAAGGAGTGGGGCAGGGGTGCGTTTGCAAGCCCAGGACAGAGACTTTAGAGGAAACCAACCCTGCCAGTGCTTTGATCTTGAACTTCCGGCCTCCAGAAGTGGGAGAAATAATTTTGTTGTTTAAGCCACCCAGTCTGTGGCACTTTGCTAAGGCGGCCCCAGCGAACTAGTACAATGACTGTGCAGTCGGAAACCTCTCCCCGATTAGTCCTTCCAGAGCCTTTTCTGGGCAGCAGCCTGACTGCAGGCCTGGGCATCAGGAGTCTCTCCTGTTCACATACGCGCTGGGGCTGCTGGGAGGTGACAGGACCCTGTCAGGTTTACAGCGGCGGACATATAGGAACGGGGCCTCCAGGGGCTGGAGGGGGTGGAGAAGAAACTGCTGGAGTGAGCTGAGTGTGTGCACAGCTGTGTGTACCTCACTGCTCTAGAACTTAGCTGAGAGGCCTGGAATCTCCACATCCACCTACGCTCTCCCATAAACCTTAGTCTGCCTTGCTGGTGTGAATGGCGCCCCTGCAGAGGAGACACAGGTGCAGAGCCTGACCTGCATGTGAACTTGGACAGCGAGGGAGTCCGCAGCAGCCGTGAGGTGCTGGAGGCCAGACAGTGCAGCTCCATATTCTAGAGAGACCCCGGGAAGAGGAACTGCCGCAGGGTACCCTGCCAACCCAGTGGAAGGCGCCACCGGAAGCCAGTTTAATTTTATGCAACAAAAACAGATTCTATGACTCTTCTTGCACACTTAACTTTGTGAAATAAAATCATGCTTTCTGTGATTTTTTAAAACATGTTAGTTTTATTATGTAGTTCACCACAGTGTGTGATTTATTATCTGGGCAGTGATATTTTAGATACGTACATTGTTGGAAAAGGCTGCATTGAGATGGTGCTACAGCAGAAAGATCGCTTAGGTCTTCCCTGCTCATACTTCTTTTGTCAAACTTGTATATTTGTTTGAAATAAACTCTCTGGCTTTCCCTGGGACCCTGGGTGCCACTGAATACATGATATTTTAGTTTCTGCATGCATGCACACACACACACACAAATCTGTGCTGTCTCTATGACTCAGGAGCACAGTTCCAGCAGTACACTCGCTGGTGGCTGCTCAAATGGAGTAGCTGGGCGGGGGTTGGGGGGGTGGGTTGATGGGATGATTTGGAGAGGTGGTCAGGGAGCACTTTCTGGAAGGGCGGAAGCTGTAGGAGAGGGTGGCATGGTAGGAGCTGGGGCCCCTTCTACCAGAAGTCCAGCAGGCAAGGAGCCTGAGGAAAAAGTGCCCCAACCCCACCCTGTGATCTCTGTCACGAGAGGCCTCAAGCTGAGCCCAACTGGAAGCCCAGAGCAGGGAGTGAAGAATGGACAGTGGAACCAGGAGAATGAACAGGGAAATCAGCGCACCTTCTAAACATGCGTGATTTCATTTAGACCCCAGTCACCCTCCAGTTAGGTCCAATTATTATCCCTATTTGGTAAACACAGAAGCTCAGGCTTGGGGATGACTTGAAGTGATTTGTCCAGTTACAGCCCCTGTGCCTAGAAAAGTAGCTGGCAAGCCGTAGGTGCTCACTATGTGTTTGTTGAATGAATAAATGAGCAAACTCCTCCAAGATCACACAAGGACCCTGTGGGAATGCAAAATTTGAACCCAGACTGTCCAAGGGCAAAGCTCATAGGCCTAAGGACCACATCTAGCTTCATATCTCGGTCTGCATATCTCGGTAGGTCTGCTAAAAGTTTGCTGAGACAGTTCTAAAATTGTATGCATTTATGTCAATGATAGCTTTAAAAAGTTAGTACTAGCATATCCCGGATCATCTAGAAGATCACCTAATCCCACAAAAAGCGGCTGTTGTTTGATTTCAGTGCCCAAGTCTGTGTTGGCATTCACCGTCCTGTTGGCACAAAGTGGTGTCACTGTAATGACCTTGGGCTGATGAGAAAGGAACGGGTGTAATTAATTTCTAAGTGATTCATAAGTGATACCTGTGAAAGTCAAATGACATCACGGAACACTGTGCAAACAAGAAAAGTCAGTGTTGGGGGTGGGACACACACAAAAGAACCGGCAGTGGCAGGTCAGAGCCATAGTCTCCTCGTAGTCAGTGATTTAGGGTTGTGCAAACGCCGTCCCTCGCACTAACATTTTTACGTTGAATTGAAGTGATTATGCACACATCAGTTTTGGTTTTTCTTAATTCAGTTTGGTTTTATAGTTGCATAGGAATTTAGCTATAATTTTATGCTTATGTAGTTGTAGGTGAAATATATTTTAAATCAACCCTTAAATGTTTTTTTTTCTTTAAAATACCCCCAGGCTTAGTCAAGGGTAGGAAGTGCTTGTGCTACAGGCTACAGACTATGGTGTGAACTGCTTGCAGCGGGAACTTAACAGAGGCAGCCGAACCCGACCAGGGCTGTCTGAGAAAAGGGGAAATCTTGATCCTCGCCCCAAATCTGGGAAGAGTTATTACTTATTGAGCACCTATCAGTCACTGTATTGAGTGCACAGGCTCTGCACCTGTGTCTCCTCTGCAGGGGCGCCATTCACACCAGCAAGGCAGACTAAGGTTTATGGGAGAGCGTAGGTGGATGTGGAGATTCCAGGCCTCTTAGCAAACCAGGGTGAAACTGGCAGTCCATCTCCAATTGTTTTACAGTTGAGCATCTTTGAGCATTACCTCTCTGCCCACGGAGAAGCATCCCTTCCACAGTCACACGGCTAACACTTAGATGACGGAGGACTGTAGAAGCCCAGCTTCACAGTGCCCGAACCTGGGCTGCCCTCGCCACTGCAATACCTTGTAATGAGGCTCCAAATCACCAGCAGTGTTTGGGCTGATAGACAGGCTTACAGGTCAGTCTTGCAGACAAACGCAATTAATGACACAATCCCTCATAGGTATACAGAGCTTCAGAGTCCAGAAAGAAAATTCACATACATGAATCAGAGACATCACATCAGGGACATTATTCTTAATAATAGTACAACTGAGTCTCAAAGAAGCAAGATGATTTGCTGAAATTTTGAGCCCAGATCTTTGGGCTGACTCTCAATCTAGTGTCCATTTTTCCTATTTTATTGGTTCCCCCAATCTGTGGAGTGTGGACCCCTCAGAGGCTATTGTGTGCTTGCAAAGGAAGCTTTACCAGCATGTGCTTGAATTCCACAAGGCCAGGGCTTCTCCAAGTGGTGAGGAGGCCAGGTGCTGGACCCAGACTGCTGGATTCAAATCACAGTTCCCCAACCAGCTAGCTGTGTGACCTGGGGCAAGTACCTTAACCTCTCTGTGCCCTAGTTTCCTCATTAAATTTTTTTTATATTACTATGTAATAATTTATAATAATATTAATAGCATCTACATTATAGTATCTTAGGAATAAATTAATGATACATACAAAACCTTTAACATAATGCTTAACACAATGAAGGCACAGAAAATACTCAAATATACTAACTATAATTATAATTGTCTACCACCAAATTATTTGCCATCTAGATTAGTGCCTGCTACATAGTGCATCCTTCAAATATTTTTAGATGAATTAAATAAATATTTTAACAGAGGATTCTAAAAAGAATATTGTGGAGAGGGAATCCTTAAAACATTTTTACTTTCAGAAGCCAAAATAAAATATCTCCCTGTGGCAGCGATACCTAACCTTGAATTTACAACACTTCTAGATGACTTCAAATACCCAGAAGAAACTCAATGTCAAATTGCTTTGACTTTTAAAGACTAATTTCATACCTGTGGCTAGCCCAACAGGATGGCACACCATAGGCACTCACTCAATATTTATTGTGGGTGACAAATGCATTGTTTTCTGTCTGTCTCAGGCAGGAACAAAGGAGAGGAGTGGATCACAGTCTGGAAAACAATTTCTGCAGCGACTTGACCAAAGGAACCTGGAGGGCTGGTCTCAACGTGACTGATGCTGCTTGAGCGTTTCTTGCGGAGCATCAGTCCTTACGTACAATGAGTAGAGGTAAACTCCCACAACAGCATGGAATTTCAAGAGACCTCTTGTCTCCGTTTTCTAGATCCAGGGCCTCTACTTACTTTGCTGCGATCATTTGAGAAATAGAGGTAGTTTTTTCACACAGGCGAGAGGCAGGAACTGGGCACGCAGTGTCTCTGCATGACACTGTACGTCAGTTTACCCCCCGAAAACTCCTAGGCTGCAGCATTTGTGATTCAGAAAGAGACTTGGACAGATGGTGATGGCGGGTGCAATGGCCAGCCGGGCGGCTGAGAGCCTGTGAGAGACTCGTCCCATGTAAAGAAATATTGCAGCTCGGGGCGGGAAGGGTTGTTCTGTGGAATGCTGTTTCTCTCTTTGCAATCAACTTTGCTTCTCTTTTCTTATTAGACATCCCTAACTTTTAGACGCTTATTTAGACAATTACATTCTTGGAGCAGTGGGGGTTCCTCCTTCCAGGATGGACTTGACCTTCCTGCCCTCTGCCCCTGGGAATTTTCCCTGAGACAGGTTTTCAAGAAAGCACTCAGGGTCTCTTCAAGGCGCGAGGAATGTTTGCAAGGCACAGTTGTTTTTCTTCAACTGGGAACTCATCTCCACTGATCCAGGGACGAAATCAAGGCCACAGAGGCTTTAACATTCAGACAAAAAGTTCTGCCCTTTGACCAGAGAAATCGAGAAGAAGGTGAGGAGGAAAACCGTAAAGAAAAATACCAAGAGGAGGTCTGATACCTGCACCTCTCATATACCTTCCACGTTTTCCTGACACATTTTTTTTAAGGTAGAAGTGGTCTTTTTAAAGACTAGTGATGAACACCCTTGAGCCATAATACATCCCCAGTCCCCATCCAGGCAAAGTCCTTGTCATAAAAGCCTTTTCATGCCGATACAGCTAAGGCAAGTAGTTCCGAGAGAGGAAGGGGAAGAACCTTAGAAAAGAGTTGGTCCTGTAGCCCTTCCAGCAGAGTGTCCTATCCACACTTAAGTCGTGCATTCCCCACCTTTTTCTCCCCGTCCACATGTTCACGTCTTCCCCTTCCTTCCTGTCTGCTTGCTCTTGCCCTGCGTCTATTTCTGGCTTGCCCCAGCCTGTCTCCTCCCACAACTCTCATTGCATCCTTCCTCCTTCTCCTGCTCCGCCCCAGGCACCCTCCTTCCTCCCACCCAGAATCAATTTATCTTTATTTAAGCCACTCTGTCCCACTTCCGTCCTCTCTACCGTTTATTTTCAGGATTTTGAAAAACAGCATCTTCTCCCTGCGTGTGGTATCAGAAGCTACTTACAAACTGTGAGTTTGCAGGTGCAGGGCTTACACACATCTACGTAAATCTTCCGCTGACAAATGTCCATTTTTGGACATTCCACTGACAAACGTCCTCAGGTTGTCCATCTGGGGACAAATAAAACCAAATCCACCGCCTTCGCCCCTGTTCCTCTTACTCCCACTATGACTTTTCTGGTCCTTTTTCTCCTCATCTGTCTGGACACCTCCAAACTAGATCCCCTCCTCTCCTCCTTCCCCCAAAGCCTATGGATGTCACCACAGTGCCTGCCTTTTAAATGTCTTTCTTTCTCTCTGTTCCCACCGCCCTGGTTTGTTTGATGCTTCATCATCCCTCACCCGAACTGTTTTCATACCTCCTAATCATGCTCCAGAGCGGAGTCTCTAAAACACAGATGGGATCGCATCCCGTCCCTCGCCTACAGAATCTCAGTGGCTCCCATTTCTAAGGGCAAGTCCACATCCTACAGCAGGACGTTCAAGGCCCTTCGCCATCTGGCTCAAATCTATTTTTCCAGCCCCGTCTCCCATCATGTGCTAGGTATTCAGTCACCATGCACTGGATTAAAAAATGCTTCATTCTCTGATGGTAGCAGCCAGGGTTCAGAGCCAAGGCTCCTGAGCCAGGTAAACGCTGAGCCATCTGGGCCCTAGCCAGGCCCCTAACACCAACTAGTGGTGTGACCTCTGGCCAGCCTGCACCTTTTCAGGCCTCGGTCTCCTCATTAATACCATGATGACTTTAAAATTACCCTCCAGTATGAAAGATGACGAATACGATGTGCAGCGTGTCGGAGCCAGCATTCACGGGCTGTGGTCTGCTGCTGAGTTACCCAGGCACTCACTCTGGTCTCTCTGTTCTGTCTGTCTGAAGCCATCATCTCCTTCAGGGATGAGATCAGACTCTGGGAGAACTGACTCATCCTTCCCAGATTCACACAAGCTAGATTCGTACCAGAAAGCTCCTTTATGAATATGTAGTAGCAAGAAGATCTCCATCTGCCATCCAGAACAACCTCTCCCTCTATTAATAGTTTATATGTATGAATATATTACCTAGATTTTTTTCCTTAGTCATTTAAATTAGTTATCAAGAGACTGTTTGGACACACGGATTCCGAGCAAGAAGGGTTCACGATCCAGAAGCTCGTGTTTCCAGGCTGTGGCAGGGTCTGATGGGTTTTCTTTCTTTCCCATGTCTGCTAGGAGTGTTTGAATGCCAGCAATAGAAGTTGGCCCTAATCTCATGAAGGTTTTCCCTGACCTTCCCGCCCGAAGTGGCCTCCCCAGCTGGTCTCTATCACACCACCCTACTTATTTCATAGCACTTAACCACTGTATAATTATTTTTTTAAGTCTGTTTGTCCTTGGTCTTCCTCATTAGACAGCTCATTCCATGAGGGCAGGAGCACCGTCATTTGTGTTGGTGGCTCTGTCTCTAGAACCTAGGACTGTGGCCTGCCCACCCAGTATGCTCAGAAATACTTTAGGGGTGAATAAGTGAATAGTAAGGAGGAGCTGAAAAATTAAGCCCTAGGAATGACTGGAGACAGGGACGGATGGTAGCAGGAATTTCTGGACTTCTGTGTAGGCATTGACATGCAATGACTCCAGTGGCATTTGTCCCTCTGTGTCTCTGCTGCAGGTTCACGTGCCCCGGACAGAGAATTCAAATGGCCCAAATGAGGATCACGCACCCGCCCTAGGGGCCATGATGTCGGTGTCTTGGAACTGGTTGCAGGGCAGAGTCTCACATGCAAAGTAGGGACGGTGTATCCTCAAAGACATGGCTACCAGGCAGACACCCACTGCATTCCACCATGGTGATCTCGACTCTGAGAGACTAGTCACTTGGACATAGCAATTCTGTTCCCTGGTGATATTGCCAGAAAGGTTTATTTGCTGTTTGCCACTTTGCTTGTCTCCATGGGTTCCGCTGATGTGGGTCTCACCCACTCAAATTGTCACCTGCCCAAAGGAGGCAGACTAGCATTCTGCAGACGTGATCTATGCACTCTCTGCCTAGCGTATCCCAGGCCATCTTTTTGTACATTTGTTTCTTATTTTCTAGCTCATGAATAAAACATACATCTACTTTAAATTTTAAAAAATGTGTGTGCTTTCACTTAACCTAAATTCCTTGTTTTCTGTCAACCCAGTTTTGGATTACTTTGTTGTGGCTAACGCTGTTGGTTGTCCACCCAAAAGCAACTCGGGGCTGCGATTCACCTCGCCTCAGGGATGAATATAATGGAAGCCTCTTTCTCCTATGATTGGACTAGAGCTGACATGTAACCCACATCTGAGCTATGAGAAATAATGCAAAGTCTACTGGGGACTTCTGGAAAAGATTTTCCTCCCTGATGAGAGAGCCACATGGAAAGAAGGGGTTTTTGTGCTTTTTCCTCCCTTCTTCCTTCCTTCTTGATGGAGATGCTATCCTGCAGGGTTGTGATACTCGGAGCAGTGGCAGCCATCTTGCACATATGAGGAGATAAATAGAAGGACAACTTGCAGAAGATGGTTGAGGAGAAAACTGTAAAGGCCTGGGTCCTTGACTGATTTTATCGTTGAAACACAGAAATCAACCTTGGATTTCTTAAGCAAATAATGGGTAATTAAGTTACTTAAGGCATATGAGTAATTAAGGTATGCCTTAAGCTACTTTGTTGGGCTTACTGTTGCTTGCAGTCAAAAGTGTCCCTGCCCAATAGACTTGTGGCAAACAACTTCTTCTTGATCTAAGCTCTTACTCCTTGGCTTTATCACACCAGAAACACTTTTGTTCCCTAGTAATAGGGGTTCTACGGAGCATCAGTATAAGAGCAACAGCCTGAGGAACAGCCTAAAAATTCACTGAGTTCCACTATATACACTCTCTATTATTTACTTCTACTTCTTACAAAGTGACCACAGTAAATATCTACTTGAATGAATACTATGACTCTTCATGCAGATCTCTCATGCATAAATATATATTATCTAAATTTTTTGGTTCAGTTTCACATGACAATTTAATAGATTCTACGCCGGTATGATTTCAAAGTTTCTATTCAGAAGGGATTTAAAAGTGGCAATTAGAAGGGAAGCAGGCGTGGCATCTTGGAACTGTATTTCTATTGCACTTTCAGGATGAAGAAGCATATAACTGTCCATATCATGAAGGGGAGGGGAGGAGGCAGCCTCTCCCACCCCATCTGCTCCTTGTCACTACTGTCACTTCTGCCCTCAAAACCAACTGCCGAAGGATTTTAACCTCCTACCTGGAAGCCAAGGTATCCGCCTTGAAGGTTTTCCAGCACAGGTTTCCAAGACTGGAAACCTGAACGACTTTACATCTACGCTGTCATTGATGCTGTCAAAGTCACTTTCCTGTTTGGGTTATCACTGGCATTTCACATAAAAACATGCAGGCTCAAGGGACATAAGTGACTGCTCAAAACACACAGCTAACCCACAGAACCGGGTCTGCGACCTTGGCCTCCTGATCTCACTCTTCCCACCGCACCAGCTCAGGGGCGGGGTCTTTTGAATCTAGAACAGTGTGGCTACCAAGGGATGCTCCTGGCCCGTGAGAAGGAGCCTGAAGAGCATACCTTTTCCTACCAGAGAAGAACAGAACACCAGAATGTTTGGGGAAAATAAGGGGCTGGCCAATCCCTCAGTGGATCTGGAAGGCAGCTACCCACTAAATAAGCAGCTCCATATTATCACCATATATTTCTCCAGAATATTAACTGCCTTCTGTGCCACAATTGCCTAAATGATACTGACCAGTCTTAACTGGAACGAGTGCACCAGGAGGGACTTTAGATCTTTGAGCAGCAGGGAGAAGGAGTGGACGTGCCCCACACGTCTCCCTGCACCTGTGGTTGGGAGGAATGTGCTTCCGATTCTTCTGTAGGAGTGTGATCTGAGAGAAGGCTGCTGGGTCCCACAGAAAATGAAGAGTGTCCTCAGGGGCAGGCTGGCGGGACAAAGTGAGCAGAGGAGTTCCGGTCAAAGTCAGCCCTGGGTTTTCCAAGACCAAAGGGAAATCAAGCTCCAGAAGAGACATGGAAAGTTAGAACAGGGCCAGAATGTGGGTGAACTGGAAATAAAGCAAAAGGAAAACTTATGTTGACAGACTGACTGACTGAAAAGGTTTATACATAAATGTGAAGAGGAGATTCTGACTTAGCTCAGGACCAGGGTAGTGAGGTAATCAGCAAAGTGAGACATAGTGGCTTGGCAAACATGCCAAGAATGTGGGCCAGAGGGCCTAGAGGGGCCTGGGTTATTCCAGGTTGCCATGGTTTTTAGCCAAATGTAATAGTGCCGGGCAGGGAGGGCAGGCAGCCTTATGCCTCAAGGACGTCCATGTATACTCTGAGGTCCCGGATAAAGGAGTCTTGTTCATTCCCTTACAATATTGGCCAATGAATAGAGCAAGCAGTAGAGTGTAACCTTTAAAGGCATAGAATCTGGAATCAGACAAGATAGGAGTTCAAACCCTGGACCCACCATTTACTTGCCATGGGACTTTGGCAAAATGACCACAGATACTCTAGCCTTTCAGCTTTCTGGTCGAGGACTCAGTCCCAGTCTACTTACTGGCCCTGTTTGCTTTGCTTCCTTCCTGCCTGGCCTGGATTCCACTAATTATCGGTTTAAACTTGGGTGCTCTGCTCCTCCATAATGTTCTCTTCCAACATTTGTCCTCCAAACCACCAACCTTCGCCCGCTGATTACCCTCCCGCACCCTACACTGGGCCACTGAGCGGTGCTGAGCTGGCCAGTGCCTTGACCAATGGCCAGCTTCACTGAGCTCTGACTACATTAAGGTTAGGACCTTGAAATGCTTCCTCTCCCCTACCTCCAACTCGTCCACTTCCACACCCATCGTATTTCCGTCCCCCACCGCATCTCAGAGAGCCCTTGCTCCTTTTCTTGGGACCCCATCTATCTCCTCTAGGACTCTGTCCTTTCAATAATCCTTTTCGTCTCCTGCATATTAAATGGTTTCCTCTCTCCTGAGTCCTGCACAGCCCCTAAACATATCCGCATTTGTCCCATCCTTGAAGCAGAGCTCCTGGGAACTCCAGTGGAAATGACTACCAAATGATAACATTCAGGGTTCTAAGGAAGGAAGGAGAGAAATCAGCGAGATAAAGCACACAGGCTGCAGGAAGGTGCATTTCTTCGAGCTCAGGGTTTTGGCAAGAAAAGCCAATGGGAACCAAATCTGAGGAACAAAGGGTCCGCACGAACAGGATGCCCTTTTCACATCATAGACTAAATTTGTCGTAATGCCCTTCTCATATATGGGGCTGTGGGGCCGACATGCAGCCGTTCACTCGACTCTCAGCTCAGTCCAGTGAGACAAGCGCGGGGAGACCGATTGAGGAAGGAGTGGCTGCGGGGGTCAGGGACAGAAATGGTGAAACAAAGGGCAGAGTGAACAACTATAAAAGCACAGATTTTATGAGAGGAATGCTGCCACCATGTAACCAAAACAGATGCCCCCTTGAACTAGCTCTGGCGGCGAGTCTGGGAGGCTTTGCTCCCCCTCCCCCAGCCATTTAGCAGGTGGTTGACCTAGAGCCTTCCTGGTCCTCTGTTTTCTTCGTCTTCATAACTCTGCCACCCAGAAATCAAATGAGAAAGCACACAGGGAAGTGCTTCAGGAATTACAAAATGTTGTGCCAACATAAGCCAGCGCTGCCGACACTGGTGAAAACTGGTCCAGAAGGGCCACGTGGGCCTGGGTACGAGGACAGTGTGAGCAGAGACTATACAAAGGGGAAGTGAAACTCTGAAGATTGCGGGGAAAGGAACAGATTTTTAAGGTTCACGAGGGAACTGCTATCTCCACCAATAAAATACACCCAGATATTTCAGGGTCAGCCCTGGCAGGGGTTTTTCCACAGCCACCTCAGAGGACCGGTGTTGATTTTATTTAAAGAAGACTGCAGAGTTCTTACAAGATGAAATCCCCACCTTGGACGATGGGGAAAAGATGACATCAGTAATTACAAATCGTCCACTCACCTAGAGAAGAGGTGGTAAGAGATGGTGGAAAGGGCAGGGGCTTTGGATCCTGGCTGCTGCGGTGGAAATATGCCCCTTGGCAGCTGTGTGCTGCATCCATAACTCAGCCACTCCGCATCTATAAAATGCAAGTGATAGTGCTCACCTCAAAGGATGCAGTTAGATAATAGGGAAAACCTCCTCAGCGTTATGATGAGCACTCAGCCCAACAGTGCCTGGGACGCTGGGTAGTAAAGAATGAGGTTCTATTGTGAGCTAATTTACTTGAACCAATTTACTTTCTGTCTGGAAATGGAAGTCACACATCTGAAACAATAGTTTTCAACCTGTGGTTGATTTTACACTCCAGAGGATATTTAGCAATGTTTGGAGGCACTTCTGATCATCATATTGGGGTGGGGGTGGTGTTGCTACTGGAATGCGGTGGGCAAAGTCCATAGGTACTGCTGAACAGCCCACAGTGCAAAGGACAGCTCCTTGGAACAAAGAATGCTACGGCTCCGAACGTTGGTACTCTGAGGTCGAGGAACGCTGATCTGTCCTAAAGCTGGATCTGTCTTCTTCCTTCTGCGGTATCCAGGCAACAACTCAGTGACCCCACGTGCACCTGTGGAACTGTTCGAGCTCTGAAGCAGCCAGCGGCGGAGCTCATCATTGGTGGTTCAAACGTGTTGGTTTAGGGCTGTGGATCTTTGTCTGAGGCTGGAGTCATTCATTTATAATGTGTTTATTGGTCACAGAGGACACCAAGTTTGGTGGGTGTGTTAACATTTTCGAGGAGGGACGTCATGTCCTAAGTCACCTTGACAATAAGAGAAGTCGTTTTCCAAGAGCAGAACAGTATCCTTATTGGGGGAAAAAGAGTGAGGCTTCCAGCTCATGGGGACAACCTGAAGGCCGCTGGGGACCCAAAGGCAAGCGTGGCTGATGGTGGAGAAGGTGAGATACAAAGATTGGGACAGAGTCCTTCAGGGCTCCTCAGACAGACCAAGGCCTTTGAAAACACTACAGTGTAGGGCTTTACACTTTATTTTTTATCCTCACCCAAGGACATGTTTACTGATTTTAGAGAGAGGGAAGGGAGGGAAAGAGAGAAGGAGAGAAATATCCATGTGAGAAACATCGATCGGTTGCCTTGTGCATGTGCCCCGACCGGAGCCACACCGGCCAGGGTGGGCTTTACACTTCACAAGGCACGTGGAGCCCTGGCCGGTGGGGCTTCACGGGTTCCGCAACATCCCGCAGACGGAAAGGTCGCCCGTGCGATTCCCTCTTGGGGCGCATGCCTGGGTTGTGGGCCAGGCCCCTGGTTAAGGTATGCGAGAGGCAACCAATGGATGTTTCTCTCGTACATCTGTTTCTCCCTCTCTTTCTTCCTCCCTTCCCCTCTGTCTAAAAATAAATAAAATTTTTAAAAAGGACACGGAGAAATTCATAGAAAAGCCACAACAAAATCTGGAAAATAAAAAGAGTGTTCTGAAAACAGGCTAAAGGAGTTTGGGTTTTTTTAACATGGAAAAGAGGACTGAGTGTGCTTTGAACAAAAAAGATTATCGCAAGGAGAAAAATGGCCAGCTGTTTTCCATCTCCATGGAGGAGCAAATTATAGGAAATGGGCTTAGATTGCAGCACAATGGTGGTTATGAATACGAAAGCATTTCCTAATTGGACCCTGGAACAGACTTCAGAGGAAGACAGTTCAATTCCCGTTACTCAAGGTTACTAAAAATAGGTGAAGTCTCAACCTGACCACAGACAGGGTGCTGGGTACGCTGACTTGCTGAGCCCCCCGTTTGATCACTCTCTGGGCCTGCGCCTTCACAAGGCAGAGCTTCGTCACTGAAGACAGACAAATTCGGTTGTTTCACCGCAGGGTTTATATATGATAGTTTCCTAAACAACTCATTTGATGGATTTTCATTGGTTGATTATATTTTGAAATTAACTGGTGGTTTTAGAGTCCTTTTGACCTAGGAATTTTGTAACATGTGTTTTGCTCGTGGAGCTTGGACATGAACTTGTAAGTTACATTATGCTCGTGGGCCATGGATTCAGCCTTGCATTGACCACGACGTTTAGAGCTCTGTTTTATGAGTTGCCGGGATCTTTGGTGCTGATACCAATACACAGTTTAATGTAACCCGACCCAGCCCTTCAGACCTGAGTAAACAAGGTGGGAAAATGGTTCCAGGCTTTCCATTTGCTCCAAGGGGGTGCTATTTGTAGCGAGAATGTATTATCGCATTAATGTTGAAGCCAACATCTACGTTTGAATGGGGCAGGTGGGGGGTGGGAAAAGAAGATGTGATCCTGCTGTTTCTAGCATTGTACAGAAATGATCCCTTCCATCTTCGAGGGAATTTACTAAATTGCTGAAAGAAAAGGACTCAGCCCACTGAAGCCTCACGCGATGTAGCGTGGGAGTCCGGTCGCTGTGTTTCCTTGGGCTCTCTTGTGCATAGACTTTCACTCTTTCATGCTCACACCCTAAGTGGGAGCAAGAATGTAGATTGACTTTGTCATCCATGGAGTTTTTAGCTTCTCTGCTAAAAAAATATCCCTCTGCAAATATTCACATTAGAGCCAGGAACCAGTAAATCCTGTGTGTTCTTAAAAGTTACAGAAAATTAGTGAAATCATTGATGTGAATACAAAATGGTATGCATTCAACGAGAAATAAGCCTTGTCAAGGCAGAGTTCTACACGAGGTCCTGCTGACCTGGTTTGGTCCCCATGGCAGGATTGCTGGCTGTACCCTAACAGCCAGCTCTCCATTCTTCCTTTGATAATACAGCTTCTGAGTTTTAGCCAGACTCGTGACTGGTTTACTAGACTATGTTTTCCAGCATGTTGTGCACTTAGGTGAGGTAAGGGATAAGTTTTGACTGATGGGATGTGGGCAAAAGTGATTTGGGCAGAAACAAAGTGTGCTATTTCTGGGCCACGTCTTCCTTCTTCCTGGGATGCAGACATGATGGCAGGACCTGAGCAGTCATTTTTAGTCATGAGGCAGAGTCTTTTTTTGATGATAATGGAGAATCAAGATGGAAGAAACTTGGATTTTCAATGTCATGAAGCTGCCACATTAGCATTGGAATATTTACACTTTAACTGTTACATTACAGAAAAATAAACTTCTACTTGTTTAAGCTACTGTAGCCAAGCAAACTGGGGCCTGTCCATGTGTTTCCTTGATACATGACCCAACAGTTAGCGTTGAAGGAAATGGGTTTTATTTACAGGATTCCAACCTTGGGGGCGGGTGCTGGGGGCACTCCTGCTCAGAGCCCTGCTCTCCCACGAGACCCAGCACTTCCCTTTATCCCCACCAAGCTATAAGCCAAAAACATGCCCAGAAGTTCCCCATATCCTTATCTGTTCTTAAGCCAGCTACGCAAACAGGTCTCTGTCCCCTCTGGAATGTTCACTTGTGGGTTTCCAAGTCACCACCCTCCCGCAGGAGCTCTCTCCTTCAGGGTCTGGGGTACGTTGTCCTCAGCCTCATGTAGTGGTTCAGGAAAGCATGTGTCATGTTACGCTGGATCATGGTGGAATTCAGGGGGGCACATGTCCCAAGACAGTGGCCTCTCTGTGTGTCCTTCAGAAGAGCAGAAGTCTATATTCCTGGTCAGAGGTCAGTTCAGCTCCAAGCACCTCTTACGAATCCGTGCTTGGTTCAGCAGGTCCCTGCACGACTCGGTCAGCTCTCTCATTACACCCTTTCCTTAGACCACATGGCTGCCTTCCTCACTACCCCAGGCCGCACGGCGTAATCCTCACTCCCGTCCAGCATGGCTTCTCCCTTACACACCAGCCCTCATGGTGGACCACTTCGCTACCGACTGCATAGCTGCTTGCTGCTTCCTCTCGCAGGCCGCATGGCCAAAAATCCCCTGGCTCCTTCCTCAAGGCTGCCTGCTTCTCTCTCAGCCTGCCCTCATTTTAAATACTGACCTAAAACTTCCTCTGTGACCTCATATCCGGCCCCTCCTACAATGTGCTACTTTTGCCAGTCCCCCTGCATCGTTTACCTTCTTTTGGCTGCCATCTTTAGTCAGGGCAAGAGTTCTCAGTGACAGAGGGGCATCACACCTCCCTGCCTCTCATGCAGGCACTGTATATGCCCTGGCTATGTCATGAGTCATTATACATTTTGAAAGTCATGTATGCCTTTTAGCACAGCTATTAACTTGCCTTTTGCTATGCAAAGTATCTTAAACTGTATCATCCACTCCCCTTCCCCCCAACGTGGGCTGCGGGGAATTTTTTCCATATTCTGGGGACCCTTGCTTTGTACCCTGTTACACTACTATACTTTTGACTTCTGTAACAGTAGACAAACTGTTAATCCTAACTAATATCCCAACCATTTGAACACCAGAACCATAACCTTAGTAATTTAAGTATTTTTCATTTAGTAGAAAATATAGTTATATATTGTCTGAGATAGACAGCAAGATGGATGGACAGACAGATATACACACACAAACAAGCAATACCTGAGATTTATTAACTAGGAGCCTCGTGAAGATCACCAAAGCATTGGCTGTGAAGAACTCACTCCACACCCTGAAGTGGAAAGAAACCTTTCTAAAGCACCACATTAAGAAAAAAATAAGCATGCAAAAGGAAAGACAGCATTATTTTCCTATTTTCTATAGATAACCACTTTATAACACTGTTGTCACATGGAGAGGTAAAAGAGTATGCAATCAAAACTGTATAGAAAAATAGTATTTTCAGGTTATCTACCCATAGACACAGACAACAGTGTGGTGATGGCCAGAGGGAACGGGGGGTGAGGGAGGGGAAGGTGGGCAAAGTCAGGGAGAACGAGGACAGAAAGAGACTTTGCTCAGGGCGATGGGCACACGATGCAGTGTGCAAATGATGTCTTATTGAGTTGCACACTTGAAACCTGTATGGTTTTGTGGACTAAGTTACCCCAATAAGTTGAATAAAAAGTGTATTAAATACAAAAACATTATCTCAGGTAGTTAATAAATCAAATATTGTTATTTTAATGGATTGTATGGTGTTTGTGGTATGTGTCAACATTTTAAATTTTGCAAATAATCATTTCATACCGAAGCATGTACTTGTAATTTTGTTCTCTTTTCCTTAAAAAACTTCTCCCAAACTGGTTAAGCCTCAGGACCCACCACACCTGGATCTTCTCCCAGAAGGGCGTTTCCGTGCACTTTGGTGAGAAGACCACCTCTTGGCTGGTGTTTCAGATGAGGATAGACTGACCATGTCTTATGACACTGTCTAGGCGACACCGTTAATCAGCCCCTCAGAAGCGAGAATTCAGGCGCTCCTGGGGAACCAGCTGCTGCTCGGGGCAGGGCGTGTTCTACGCATGTTAGTGATTAATCTCTAGATGAACCTAGAGGTGATGAGAGTGAGCTGTGTTTCCTTTCGATCCCTTGCAGTCCACTTTCTAAACATCACGAATGTGATCTGTTACTTCCTATCTGTCTAAAACTCAAAAATCAAGAAAAATATTTTTTTTTCAGGTTTGGTCTTTCTCACCTCAGAACCTCTGTTCGGCACATTCTAGCTGCACTGAGCACTGTGACAATGACCTTTCTTCTGCTGTTGTCTGGGAAAAGCCACGATTCCATTCTCCACCTGCTCTTCCCGCTCCTGCCTCAAAAAGAGTTCTTAAATGGAGTAGACCAGTTCCATTTCTAAACCAAGCATACGGAATAAGCTGAATACCTGGCGGTCGTTTGGTTAACCTTATCAAATTCTCTCCTGAAGGGCATATTGGAGGAAGGGAGGATAGGTCAAAGGTGGAGAGAAAGTGAAGTCCACTTGTTGTAGACGGTGGCCCCTACAATCACCCAGTCCGTAACACCGAACCTTGCTTGCGCACCTCGAATAACTTGAGTTTTCCACACCCAGGCTTGCCACCCCTCCCCAAGGAAGACCAGAGTTATTTTTTATCATCAGATCATATCAGTCTTTTGCTAAAAAGTCTCCAGCGGCTGCCCACAGTAATGAAAATAAAAGCCAAACTGAATTATGGCCTGAAAGTCCTTCCATAATATCACAATTGCTTTTGCCTCTGCTCCTAACTACCCTCTGCCATAAGGGCCTGCTCCCCTACAACCCCGTCTCCAGGCCGGCCCTGCTTTAGCCTGCCTGCCTTCCTCCCTCCCTCCCTTCCTCCCTCCATTCCTTCCTCCCTCCTTTCCTTCCTCCCTCCCTCCCTCCCTTCTTTTTCCCTGCCTCTCTCCTCTCTTTCCCTTTTTTCTTTCTATATAACAGCTTTATTGAGGTATGATTCACATACCACGCAATCCACCTATGTAAAGAATGCAATTCAGTGGTTTTTAGTATATTCAGAGTTCTGCAACCAGCACCACAATCAATTTCAGAACATTTCATCTCTAAAAAGAAAACTGTACCTGTTAGCAGTCACTTCCTATTTGCCCCATAGCCCTGGCAACCACTAGTCTATTTGCTGTCTTCATAGATTTGCCTATTCTTGGACATTTCATGTAAACAGAATCATACACTATCTGGTCTTTTACATCTGGTTTATCTCACATAGTGTGGTGTTTTCAAGGTTCTTTCATGTTGCAGCATATATCAGTACTTTATTCCTTTTTATAGCTAAATGATATTCTATTATAGGGATATACCACATTTTGTTCATCCATTCATCAATTGTTGGGCATTTGGGTTATTCCCACTTTTTTGGCTATTATGAATAATGTTACTGTGGCCATTTGCATATACATTTTTTGTGTCAACATATGTCTTCAGTTCTTTGGGGCGAACGCCGAGGGTTAGCATTTATGGATTCTGTAACACTGCGTTTGCCATTTTGAGGACCCAACAAACTCTCTTCAAAAGTGGCTCCACCATTTAACACTCACCAACAACAAATGCGTAAGGGTTCCAATTTCTCCTCATCCTCGTCAATACTTACTAGTGTCTATTTTTTAAACTATAGTCATCTTAGTGGGTGTGAAGTCATTGTGGTTTTGATTTTAATTTCCACAACGACTCTCTGTGTTGTGCCATCTTCTCTTGTGCTTATCGGCCATCTGCATATCTTCTTTGGAAAAATGTCTATGCAGGTTAATTTTGTAATTGGGTTGTCTTTATGTTGTTCCGCTGTCAGAGTTCTTTATATATTGTAGATACTAGATGCATATCTGGTATGATTTGTAAATATTTTCTGTTATTCTGTGGATTATCTTTTCATTTTTTGATGGCGTCCAATTTATCTACTTTTTCTTTGTTGCTTATAATGTTGATGTCATATCTAAAAAAGGCTTTGATTTACTTAAGGTCATAGAGATTGACTGTAAGAGTTTTATAATTTTGGCTCTTACATTTAGGTCTATGATTTCTTTTGACTTAATTTTTTGATATGGTATGAGATGGGTTCCAGTTTGATTCTTTTACACATGGATATCCAGTTGTCCAGCTCCATTGGTTGAAAGGATTACTATTTCTCCCATCAGATCGTCTCAGCATCCTGAAGGCACACTGCTTTTTGTCCCTCAAACAGACAAGCAGAGTCCTGCCTCAGGGCCTTTGCACTACTAGTTTCCTTGGTCTGGAATCCTCTTTCCTTGATTGTCATTGGCTGTCTCCTTTCCAGCTGTAGGTCTCAGCTTAGGAAGGCTAACCCTGTCTAAGGCAGCCCCCATCTTCTACCCACCCAGCCCTCCTCCATCCTTATTTTATTTTCTTCGTAGCACTTAAGTGCCTGGACATATTTAATTTTTCAATAGTGTGGAGTTATTTAAATCTTTTAAGGGGGTAGGTAGATTTTCAAATCAAGATAGTTCAGAATATCGACTTCAGAAGCAGAGGATTTATATAACTGTTGTGCGTGTGTGTTGGGGGGCGTCTAAGAGAAGGGCCTGTGAATAAGAGTGAGAAACAAGTGGGTGAGTTTTAGAGTGCTCCGGATGAACATCAGAATCAAGAAACTATTTCTGGACATTGGGTTTGGCAATGATTTCTTTGGATTTGACATTGAAAGCACGGGAAAAATAAGCAAAAGTTACCAAGTGGGATTCTATCAAACTAAAAAGTTTCTGTATAGCAAAGGAACAATCAATATGAAAAGGCAACCAATGAAATGGGAGAAAATATTTGCAAACCCTATAGCCTAAAAAAGGTTAATAGCCAAAATATATAAGGAACTTATACAACTCAATAGTAAGAAAACAAATAAACCACCTCCCAAAAAATTAAAAATGGGCGAAGAACATAAATAGACATTTTTCCAAAGAAGACAAACAAATGGCCAACAGGTATATAAAAAGATGCCCAATATCACTAATCATCATAAAATGCCATCAAAACCACAAGAAAATATCACCTCACAACTGTTAGGATAGCTATGACCAAAAAGTAAAAAAATAAAATAAGCGTTGGTGAAGATGTAAAGAAAAGGGAACCCTGTCCACTGTGCAAATGTGAATTGGTATAGCCATTATGGAAAACAGCAGGGGGTTCCTCAAAAAAATTGTAAAAAATGAAAATACTCTATGATCCAGCAATCCTGTATATACACACACATAGGAATATTATTTAGCCTTGAAAAAGAAGGAAATCCTGTCATTTTTCAACAACATGAGTGACCCTGGAAGACATTGTGCTAGGTGAAATACACCAGACACAGAAAGACAAACACTGCATGATCTCCCTTATATGTGACATCTGAAGAAAAAAGAAGAAGAAAAGAAAAAGGTTTAATTCATAGTAACAGAGTAGAATAGTGGTTATGAGGGGCTGGGTTTGGGAATAGGGGGTTGATGTTGATCAAAGGGTACAAACTTTCAGTCATAAGATGAAGGGCTAAGTTCTGGAGACCTCATGTGTAGCATGGCCACTATATGTAACAATAATGTGTTGTGTGCCTGCCAAAAGAGTGCATTGCCAATGCTTTCACAGCACACACGTGGTATGAGGCGATACATATGCTGATCAGCTTAATGCGGCTAACCATTTCACAACGTATATGTAAATCAAAAGATCAAGTTGTACACTCTAAATGCATGTAATTTTTATTTGTGAATCATATCTCAATAAAGCTGAAAAAAAGTCATCATTTGGTGACCATCCTAATTATAATTGATTCAGAAAGATCATCAGTTGGATTCTAAAATTAGTACAAGTTTGATGAGGAAGTGTCCGTGAGAAAATACTTAGTAATTAGAAAGACAAAAATAATTATTTAATAGTAGGGAAACCTGGCCGTCTCCACCTTCATGGTCAAAATGGGTAACACAAGGAATGGAAAAGGTCGACACCGTGTGTCTCATGACAGGATGCACTACAAGGGAATAGCATCCCTTCGGTGGAAGCCCTGCCAGACACACATCCCCTGAATCTCATCACGAGGGAACCGCAGGCAAATCCGGGTTCGGGAACAGTCTACAGAATAACTCCTCCATACTCTCAGAAAATGTCACCACTGAACAGAATCTGAGGAACACCTACAGATTAAGAGACTAAAGAGATATGATAACTAAATGCGATTTGTGAGTCTAGACTGGATCCTGGACCAGATAAATCGATTGTTTTTGCTACAAAGGAAATCACTGGGACATCTCACAAAATTCAAATAAGAACTGTAAATTCGAAAATAGTATCCTGTCAATTTCAATTTCCTAATGTGAAAATAGGACTTTTATCACACTGTAGGAAATGTCCTCATTCTTGGGAAATACACACTGAGTTTTAGGAGTACAGGGGCATCTTGTCTGAATTTACTCTCCAATGATTCAGAAAAAATAATGCACATACACAGTGATAGAATGAAAAAAATAATTAGGTGATTGTTAATAATTGGGGACTCTGGATGAAGAGCATACAGGGGTTCTTTGTAGTCTTCTTGTAACTTTTCTATAAGTTTGACATACTTTCAAAATAAAAATTTCCCAAACTAAAAAAGAAGATGGATATCTCATGTGAGTCTTCCAAATCCCATCCCGCAATCTCCATTTCGGTGTCTTCGCCCGTGGATTGAAGATTTATGATTACTTGGTAAAAATGAATTGACGATTGATGGGCACTCAAAGTGCTTTTACATGTTCTCTTTTGAGTCTTAAGGGAATTTTTAAAGAGCATCTACAATATAAATTTTAATTTATAAAGTTAGGTCCTGGGACAAACAAAGATTGTCCAAGGAACAACAAGGAAGCAAATATTTGTCGACAGCTGACTGCAGGCCAGAACTGAAAGACCCCCACCAATAGGCCAGCCCTTCCTCTTAGACTTTATGGCAACTAGTATAAAGCAGAACCGTGGCCCAGAGGTGGCTGGAATGGGGAATGAAAAGGCAGCCGAGGATAGGAAACATCATGAGACCCTGAAATTCAATACCGTAAATTAAAGACTGGGTATGGTTACCATAAAAAATGAATAGGTGCTGTTTTTCATTAAAAACCTTCTTAAAAAGAAAATACACTTTCAATATAAACAAAGTCCCGTAGCTTTTATAAAGTAAAAAAGAGGAAGAGGAAGAGAGCCTTTTTATCAATTTCTTGACTATAGAAAGATTTTAATCTGCTGCTTTAAAGAATCCCTGAAAAAAAAAAACAAAAAACAACAACCCTTGTGAGCTGAGAGGCAGTGGGGGCAGAGTTTGATTTATTACTTTTACCTAAAATATTTAGATTACATGAGAAATTTTGAAAGATTAGTACATAAAACACCTTCTCCACATACTTTCAGTTGCCTTAATTTAACTCCCCCCACCACTAAATCGGTATTCTCCAATACTAATTTTGAGTTGAGGCTCACATGTAAACCTGAACACTGTATTTCTGTTTTCTTCTCACATAACATTTGTAATCATATATTCTATAAAATGTTTTCTTATGGATGGACCTTGAGGGCATTATGCTAAGTGAGATGAATCAAATACTGTGTGATCTCACTTGTATGTGGAACCTAAAACCACTCCACCAAACCCACAGAAAAAGAGATCAGATTTGTGGCTACGAGAGGCCAGGGGTTAGAGCTTTGAGAGAGGGGCAATTAGAGGAAAGCGGTCAAAAAGTACAAAATTTCAGTTATAAGATAAATACATACTGCATGATGACCACAGTTAACACTACTGCGTGTTGTGTAGAAAAGTTATCAGAAGAGTAGATCCTACGAGTTCTCACCACAAGGAAAAACTGTTCTCCTTTCCTTTGACCTTTGTGTGACGGTGGAGGTTGACTAGACCTATCGTGGTGATCGCTGCACAGCATGCATCTCAAACCATCACGCTGCACGCCTGCAACTTACACCGTGATACACTTCGCTGACCTCTCAATAACACTGGAAAAATACTTCTGTTTTTAAATTTTATTTAGTGATTTGAGAGAGAAACACTGATATGTTATTCCGCTTATTTATGCATTTATCGATTGATTCTTGAATGTGCCCTGACCAAAGACTGAAGCTGCAAACTCGGTGTATCAGGACGATGCTCTAACCAACTGAGCTACCTGGCCAGGGTAACAGGGAGAAAAATATTTTTTCAACTGTGTCAAAAAAGAAAAAGAAAAAAAGAATCCAGGAACTGTTCTTGGCCCAAGGCCGTCCTTTTACATGCTTTCCACAATGGATTGAGAGGTATAACTGGTTCCATTTCCATTTCAAATTTGTAATTCTACAATTCTAGCTTTTCTTTCAATTGAGTTCTAAAATTCTCCCAGGTTTTCTCCCTGACCTGACCCAGTGGATGGTCTGGACTCCTCAGAAACTCCTGTGCTTGGGTCAGACTTTTATCTTTCTGTTTAGACCCAAGTTCTCTGCAACGCCAAAGCTCAGAATGCCCCAGAGAGCACTAGGAGGCAGCCATTCGCTTTCCCTGAAATGCTGGTGACAGTCATTCTTTTTCTTCGTCAGGAAGTTGTGAATTCCTGTTGACTCTGCAGCACCTGGGAGTTGGGGGGAAGTGGGCCAGGGAAGGGGAGAGAATGTCTGGCCCGTGTTATTCTATCTGCCCAGCTCCCCCCCACGAAAGCACAAAGGAGCACATTCAGAGGTCTTCTCTTGGGGGTCCGGGGGAAGACAATGATGACAAGCTCTGGGAACACACTCCGACCAGGGAAATTTTGTCTTTAGCATTCTTGAGCAGTATTTTGGCTTTTAGTTCTTGCTTTCACAGAATAACTCCTTGGAGGAGGTTTTTAAAACCATAAGGTCATGAAATCAATTTAGTGGGCTTCAGCCATTCATTTTTAAAAAAAGATTTTATTTATTTATTTTTAGAGAGAGGGAAAGGAGGGAGAAAGAGAGGGAGAGAAACATCAATGTGTGGTTGCCTCTCACACACCCCGAACTGGGCACCCGGCCCGCAACCCAGGCATGTGCCCTCACTGGGAATTGAACCAGTGACTCTTTGGTTCACAGGCGGAACTCAATCCACTGAGTCATGCCAGCCAGGGCTACAGTCATTCATTTTTTAAAAAAATGTAATAGGTTGTATTAGAATAGACAATATCAAAGTGTAGTTAACCATGGACTCTGGAGCCAGACCTGTTGAATTTGAATCTCTGCTGTGATAGCCATATGACCTTGGGAAAATTACTTAACTTCTTCATGCCTCAGTTTCCTCGCCTGAATAATAATAATACATACATATTTCATAGACTCACAATAAAGATTAAATGAGTTAATATATGCAAAGCACTCACTCGCTCACCTGTGGGTCAGTGGAGGCTTGGCTAATCCAGGTTGGCTCCTGACGGCTGGGCCCAGGTCTGCTCCACATGTGCTCAGTTTGGGCCAGGGTGTATTTCTTCTCATAATGTTACAGGCAGGAAAGAGCAAGCCTAACCTCATGAGTGCATTTGAATCCTCCTCTGCTTGCCTTACGTCTGCTAACATCCCACTGGCTGAAAGGCAAGGTGCAGGAGAGTACATTTCCACAATCCCGTTGGCCAATGCCAGCCCCAGGGCAGAGCCCAACATCAGTTAGGCAGGGAACAATAACCTAGTGAACTAAACCACTGAGCAATGATCTGGTAGCTGTAATCAAAGAGTTTGCAAAGCATTGCTCCAAAGCAGGAGTCAGGGAATGACTGCCTGCAGGCCAGATCTGCCTGGCCATCTGTTTTATAAATAAAGTTTTATTGAAATAGTTATGTCCATTTATGTGCATATGGCTGCTTTTGTAAAACAACTGGCAGAGTTGAGTAGTGGCAATGGAAACCATGTGACCTACAAAGTCTGAAATATTTGTTATCTGGCCCTTTGCACAGTTTGCAGATCTTCGTTCTTAAAAATAAAAATTTAGCCCTGGCTGGTGTAGCTCAGTGGATTGAGCGTGGGCTGGGAACCAAAGGGCCCCGGTTCGATTCCCTGTCAGGGCACATGCCTGGGTTGCAGGCCAGGTCCCCAGTGAGGGCCATATGAGAGGCAACCATACATTGCTATTTCTCTCCCTCTCTTTCTCCCTCCCTTCCCCTCTCTCTAAAATAAATAAATAAAATCTTAAAAAAAAAGTGAAAATTTAGGAAGTGATGAGAATTCAGCATCACATCAGTCCGCATACTCCTTCTATGCAGCAGACAGTGGTGATTGCTGCTCAGTGACTATGTGATTTGATTTGACGCCCAGTTGTCATCACTGCAAGAAGTGGAGCTTTCCGCTTTGCAGCAGTTGGTGTGATGCGAGGGTCCCACCCTACTCTGACACCTGGGCCTATCACAGGCGTCCCCGTTGGAATCCATACGCCGACTTCTATTCCTACCCTGTAAAGAATTCAATATTGTGACTTTGGTTAAAAGACAATACTTTTATGTTAATGAGCCTCGGGATTATCCAAACATTGAAGCTTAAAGAAAATTATGCAATCATCTAAATAAAACAAACTATTTTGAAACTTCATTGGACCCCAAACCCTTGGAAACTGAAGTCTTACTTAGGTTGAAGCCCACACAGTAAACTGATCTAAGTGGAGTTGCTAAGGCTCCGGGCGGTGGGGAGGGGACTGGGCTCAGGGCCATGCCCAGTGAGCTAGGTCCCCGCTCACAGGCTGTCTCCTCAGCACCCCAGGGGCAACTAGAAGTTTCCAGGGCTCCTGGGGATTCCTTCTGCCTTTGTGAGTTGTCTAATGCCCAGAGGAGAACTTTGTTGGACGAAAAAATATTATTTGGGAGTTATTTTATTTTTGTCAGCTATATTTCACTTATTTGAGTAACAAATTTAGAATCCCACTTCTTTCTTTAAGCTTTTAAGTTACATTTACATATCTTAGTGTGCTATTTACAGGGAAAACCTTAGGGCCTTACTTTATGGGAGGCTTTGATTAAGGGTTGGTTTCACTTAGACTTAGTTAATTAACAGCTTTAAAGGTTTTTAACTGCATTTATAAAGTTAGTATATTTGATTTGCTTTTCAATGACAGCGCACACTTAAACTCTTACTATGTGCAGAAACTCTTCTAAACAATTTACATTGTTAACGCATTTAATTCTCACAGCAATTCTAGCAGAGATCTTACGTCACTGCCGTCCCTGTTTCGTATACGGAGAAACTGGGGTGTAGGGGGTAATTCTCCCAAGGTCATATAGCTAGTAATATCTGAACTACTTTTTGAGTTCTACCCTTTGGCTCCAGAATCCAGGTTTTGATTTTTACCCTCTATATTAATTAGCTAACCATAAATTAACTAACTAGAAAGAAAATTTCTGACCACTTTAGCCATTCTTGTAAAACTAATAAAATTAAGCTTATAAGTATAGTGCAACAAGTTCAAAATTCTTTTAAATATTCCATAATTGATTGCAAACTTATTTTTGTCTCTTAATATAGCATATTGTCCTCCAATATACCAGATTCATTTAAACATTATGAGTACTTAAAATAGCAAACACACACAGGTTATTTCCAAACTTTACATTAAAAAACCTTAATACTGTGGGCTTGATTTACTTCATCATCTCTGTAATGAACTGTCAGCCTCCCCTGGCTGAAGATGTTTTCCCGCTAAGGAAACAATCACGCTCCCCCCAGCTGGCAGGAGTGTGAGCCGCGGGGTTGGTGCTGCTGAGTCTGAATAAGGACTGAAAATTAGCCATTGAATTTGGCTGAGTGGAGGCCACAGTGACCTCGACGAGAGTAGGTCTGGTGTGTAGATGGGATGAAAGTGTAATAAAAAGGGTCGAGAGAGAAGAGCTGGAAAGGATGAGGAGGCAACATCATCATCATTATTATTATTATTATTATGATTATTTTGTCATTAAAGGGACCTGAAAACTGGGCAATAGCTGAAGGAAGAGGAGGAGCCAAGACAAGTTTTTAATAAAAATATGGAATATATTGTAAATTAGTTGACAGAAACTGATTCCACTTGATGGGGTGAAGGGGATGAATTCAGGAGAAAGAAGGGAAGCGCTGCCCGTGGGGAGGCGGGGGGTGGACTCCAGATTTGGACCACAGTAACCAGAGGGACAGGGGAGCAAAAGGACGCCGGTGCTGGGAGATGTGGTGGAATCAGTGAGCATTTCTTCCCATTGTTCCTGTTTTCTCAGGGAAATAGGAAGTGAGGTCCTCTCTGCAGAGTGACGGGGAAGGGAAGGTTGGAGTTTGAGGAGAAGGATGTGAAATGGTCCTCTGGGCAATAAGGAGAGTCGAAGGACCGGGGACATGCTGTGGGACTGTCCGTTACCAAGCAGAGCCCTGTGTGTGGAGAGGATCACTGCCGTGGGACAGGAGGACAGAACTAGGGAATGAGAACCGACGGGAGAGGACAGAGTACAGGGTTGAGGGCTGAGTCTGGTGGGCAGAGCTTACAGTGGAGAGAGCCAAGGGCATCCTTTCTGTGGGAGACCGTATTGATCCAGAGAGCCACTAGGATCAGAGAGTCTTCATTCTTCCCGACTGAGTTAATAATTAACCAATCTTTTACTAAGAGGATCAAGTTCAATGACTTACCACTTGGATAGAAAAATGCTTTCGATGCTACCCACCAAAATGGGTCTCTGGTGCCTGCTCCCTTCCTAACCTATGTTTCCTGAAAGTCAAAGACACAAGGAACTTCAAATAAACACAGCTGTAACCTTCATGACGGTAGCCTTTCAGAGCCGAGGGGTACAGCAGGTTTCACTGGAAACTGGACAAGTGGTGACTTCTAGTGGTAACTTTTCGGATGACTATCATTTGGGGAAATATACTGAAATCGTAACATCTCCATAGGGGAGCTAATTAAAAACAGGCAAACTGCATTTGCTCATGAAAGGTGTTATTTAAAAATCTGGCTTTCTTTCCGCTGCAAACGCTTCTCGGCACAGTTCCTCCCAGCGGATGCCTTCCTCGGGTCAGCCAGCCCGCCCCATCCCTGTCCTTTCTACACAGATACTCCATTCCATTCCACTTCCTTCCTTGGTCAGAGGTTTCAGTCCAGCCCAGGGTTTCTCAGCCTCAGCACTGCTGACATTTGGGGCTGCATAATTCTTTTCCGTGGGGGCTGTCCTGCGCATTGTAGGATGTTTAGCAGCAGCTCTGGCCTCCTCCCACCGAATGTCAGTAGACCATTCACCCCCACCCAGGTTGCGATGACCAGAAGTGTCCCCAGACTTTGCCAAATTTCCCCCGAGGGCAGGCTGGTCCCCAGTTGAGAACCGTTGGCCTATTAGGATTGGGGACAGTGGGGCCCAGAGGTAACTCAAATCAGAGCCCCATGCGGTCCTTCCATGGCAACCCTGACGGTATAAATTAAGTCTCTGGTAGAACAGGGTGAGATTTGACAATCTCAGAGGTGAGAAATTAGACACTTTCCCTTCTGCACAGAATGTACAATGAGCTGGCTAATCCTGCTTTAAAGAGAAAAAAAAAGAACTTGTCCCATTTCCAACTTTCTCACCAATTGATGTGAAGATTCCCAGGATACGGTGATTAGTTACGAACTACAGGAAAGAGACAATGCACAGAACTTTCAAGTTGGGGACATGCAGGGAGAGAAAGTGAGAGAGAGGGGAGGTGGGAAGGGAGGAAGGGAGAGAGGAAATGGCACAGAACCCAAGTACAAAATAAGAGTCTTTGACTTTGTAGGAGTTCAATGAAGTCCCAAGTCTTACCTATGACAGCAAAATAATGTCTGCATTAAAACTCAAGTCGTTCAGCTCTCCATTGCCTACAGGATGAAGTTCAAACTGCCTAGCCTGGCAATCAAGGCCCTAAGAGTGTGAAACTCGCTCCCACAGCCTGCAGGAATGCTTCTCTCTATTCCATCTGGTCCACTCACGGTTCTGCAGACACCTTGCTAAGTCCTCCTCCTGTTCCTTTGTACATGCACTTGGCCCATCCAGCCTCCCAAATGTTTACTCTTTAAGGCCCCAGCAATCCCCATGTCATTCATTCACTCACTCACTCTGGCACACCTAGGAGCTGCGTTGGAGTTGACAGCAATAACTAAACAGCCCGTTAGCAGTTCCTATGGACCAGAACCAGACGCTGTTCTGAGCAATATTTGCTTTAGATGCTGAAGAGAAATTCCTACTTTTAGGGCTACCCACTGCTACCCCATAGGCCTGTTGGGGACCAGCCAGTGTCTGCCTTTGTGATATTGGCATTCGGTTCCCGTTGTCTTTGAGAGCAGTAGTGCAAAGATGAGAGAGCCAGCCAAGGGAGAGATGTTGGAAAGAGTGGCCTGTCTGATTCAGCTGGAGGGCTGGTGAGCCCAGGGTGGGTTGAGGGGAGCTGAACTCACACCACAGGGTGTGGGGGGAGGGTTGGTCAGCAGGGAAAGAGGAAGCACATTTTTGCTGCTCCTGCTCAAGGCTTCCTGAAGGCGGGGCTCCCTGTTCCTTGCTGAACTTCCAGCTTTCCTCTGGGCACACGCTTGCCACGGCTCTCACATACTCACACGCAGGCGGTGTCCAAAGCTTGTGGCACTCAAGACTCTGCTAGCGACTCTGTCCCCAGATTCTTCTGGACACTGAAAGGGAGGCCTTGATTCATAGGTTGAGACTTTGGCTTCACTGTAACTTCATTTCCCTGCTTGGAACCAAGCTCTCTGATGAGCTGGGCCAAAACCTCGGCCATGTGAACTTCCCGAGAGCTTCTGGCTTCACTAACAGGATTCACTTTAAATCTAAATGGCCTTTTTGAACACAGAACCGTCTCTCTTTAGCCTCCTTTCCTCTCTCCACGTTTCCTGTTTCCTCTTCTGCCAGTCTCCTTAGTGTCTGCTCAGTTATCAAAGAACTGCTGTGCTACTTTCAGGAATGTTCTTGGGCCAGGCCAGTGGAATGAGCCCCAGGCCTCAGCATCCCGGGGAGCCTGCAGCCAGGTCTCAGCTCTCTCCCTTCACAGAGCACCAGGACCCATGACCAGCGTCTCTGGTGAAAGGAATAGTCTTTGATGGACCCAGGTTCTGACTCTGTTCATCTTCCCTGCCCTCTCTCCCAGACCATCCCTTCCCTTCCCCTCCCCAGATCCAGTCTGAGTGGTATTGATCGGAACGCAGAATCGAGAGTGGTTGAGAAAGGAGATTTTCAATTCAGGCTGTTCTGCGCTTAACTCTTGACACCATCACTTGGGCTAGTCACTCAGTTTCCTCATCTGTGGAGTGGGGACAATGACAGCTATTCTGGAGGCATGCTAGGAGGATCAAATGAGAGAATATATGTGTGTAAAGAGAACATGCTATCCATCAGAATTCCTTTTAGGAAGGTAGAGCTGTCTTTGTTGGAAAAAGACTTTGCTAAGTAGAAACCAAGATCCTTAGGGCCAGAGGTGGACACTCCCAGCAAGACAAAGGGAGGATTTTGTTTGCAGCTCCCGGAGGAAGTGGGGGGCTAGGAGAGGGCGGAAATCCTGTGCTCCAGAGGTGACCCCTCCCCGTGAGCACACCCTCCTTCCACCGAAACTGTGGGTCAGGTTTACTAAACTCATGGAATACTTGAAGTGAGTAATGAGGAACACAGAGTAGGGTTGAGTCGTGTCTCCAAGGAGCTGTGGGGCAAAACTCTGACAGCATTTCAGCACAAGAGATGTGGAAGCAGGAACATCCAAGGACAGAAGACACGAGACCCCCCTGGGAAGGGGGTCGGGCCATCAAAGGCCATGGATCTCAGAACCAGATTTCTCAGGGGTTGGCGGCACTAGCCGACAACCTGGTTAGCAGGCAAGAGATTGTAGCTTAGTATTATTATTCCATTTCAAGCTTTCCTGGGTCTTTCCCTGTTTACCTGCATTCTCAGCTTAGACATTGCTTCCTTTGGGAAGCCTTCTCTGATTTCCCAGGTATGGATTAGAACCTTCTATGTTGAACCCCTCCATGTGTTCTTATCATAGGCATTTTCACCCTGAGCTACAGTTGCTTAGTTGCTACAGTTGTCTGGTTTCCTACTAGCCTATACACTTTATTTGGTCAAAGCTAAATTTTTTATACCCTTGAGTTACCAGACCTAGTTCAGCACCTTGTACAACATAGCTTCTCAATAAATATGTATTCAGTACAGGCTGATATTGTATAAAAAACCACAGTCTTTGGTGTTCTGTAAAAGTCAGTTCAGATTTTGACCCTAACACTAAAAAGCTGTGCAACTCTGGGCATGTTACTTAACCTCTCTGAGCCTTATTCATCTTCTCTGTAAATAGGAAGGCTCAGGGTCAGTGTGAGGATGAAATGGAAAGATACGTAGACAATAGTGCATGGCCAGTCAGTACTCAGCAGATAGTGGTTCCTCAACTCGGTCTCTCGTGTTTGGCCCGTCTCTTCCACCCACACATCTCCAGCACGTCGAAGTCCTCACTGAGCACCTTGAGCACCTTGTAAATTCCTACCGCGTCTCCTGACTTCACACCGTTTCTCTTGGACTTGTGAAGCTCTTCCACTGTGCCAGATCGTGTTCCGAAACAGGAATCAGCAAACTGCAGCCCACGGGCCACATCGAGCCCAGCACCTGTTTTTGCACTGTCCACAAGCAAAGAAAGGTTTCTACCTTTGCAAATGGTTGAGGGGAAAAATAAAAAGAGGCACATTTCGTGACACATGAAAATTATTTGAAATTTGAAGTTCAGCCTCCGTAAAGAAGGGTGAATTGGCACACCGCCACACTCGCTCCTTTCCCTGTGGTCTGTGACTGCTCTCGCACTGTAGCAACAGCGCTGGGTAGCTGAGACAGGGACCGCACGACCCACGAAGCTGAAAATACTTAGCATCTGGCCCCGTATAGAGCGAGTTGCCATTCCCTGGCCTAGGTTTCCAAGCAGTTCCCTGGTCGAGGACTACTGAGTCCTCTAAGTGCCGTGTGAGGTGGCTACTACTGCCCTCCCTTTACAGTTCAGGTGCATAAGTAGGAGAGAGGTTAAGTGACATCCCTGGGGTAAGGTGAGTGGGGACAAGGGTAGGCAGCTTTGTACACCACGCTAGGGAGCCTGGCCTTGAAAGGTCTTGGTCAGGAGAGTGTTGTGATAAAGTGAAACCTTAAGGCCATCACTATGACCACTGAATGGAAGGAGAGAGAAGGGTTGGGGTGGGGGTGGGGGTAGCATAGAGTAGGGATGAAGAATTTGAACTCTGGAGGCTCAGCTTCCTGGGTTTGATTACAGCCAGCCACTTATCTCTTTGACCTTGGGCAAGTTACTCAGCCTCTCTCTGCCTTATTTCCTTAGCTCTACAATGGTGTGGGTGGGGGCCTTGGTGGGATAATAGAATCTAGACTCGCCCTTATGGGGTTGTTGTGAAGACTGGAAGGGAAATTTTTGTCTTATTAATCTGTCTTTGAGGAGCGGAGCAGCCCCTTGAAGTTAGCTACGGTTATACCTGTTATTCATCCCAACAAGAAGCTTCTCTCTCTCTCTCCCTCTGTTCCAGGAGCCATTCCAGGCCATCGAGACACGAAGAGGAAGAAAGACAAAATAACCAGACCTGCTTCCTGCCCTTAGGGAGCTCTGGGCCCACTGAGGGGGCCAGGAGAGTAGATCAGTGCCTGGGAGTGTCACAGGTGCTATGATGGCCCTTACAGGGAGCAGAGACAGGAAGTTCCTGGTCGGGGCTCTCCCTTCCTTGGCTCAGGTTCTCACTCCTTCCTGAACACACCAGGCATCCTGGTGGGTTTGCCCCAGGCCTCCTGTGCCAGCCTGAATGGGAATAATGTGAGCACAGGCAGTTGTCCAGCGCCCTGGCACGGGGCTGTGTCTGGAAGACTAAATCACAGACCAGCCAAGACACGAGGCCCCTGGGAGAAGCTGGGCAGGAGAGTAACTTGGCCACTTCCGCCTGCCAAATCACAGAACAACAAATTGACAAGAAGGGCTATTGATGCTGAAAAAGCCTATCAGGTTCCAACCTGGAAACTGGTATTTGTCTTAATAATGTGCCTTTGAGGTGCAAACAGCAGGAATCTAAAGGAATTAGGAATTTTATCACACTATATGCTGGCATTTCTGCTTGCTGTGCTTTTTTTCTATCACTGCCATTTATTAGTGTTTGATTTGTCATTTATAACTATGTACTTATGTGCATGCGTATGCAGCTATGCATAGAAAAAGGATCGGAAAGGTACACTAGTACCTTTCAACAGAGATGGGGTGGGGCTGTTGGAACACGGAAGGAGGAAGGGGAGGAGGCTGTTTATTAGTATCACCTGAATTCTTTTTCTTTTTAAAGATTTTATTTATTTATTTTTAGAGAGAGGGGAAAGAAGGGAGAAAGAGAGAAACATCAATATGTGGTTGCCTCTCACATGACCCCTACTTGCAACCCAGGCATGTGCCCTGACTGGGAATTGAACTGGTGATCCTTTGGTTTGCAGGCCGGCACTCAGTCCACTGAGCCACACCAGCCAGGGAAGTATCACCTAAATTCTTTTTTCCTAAATCCTCCTGCTTGGGTACAATACCTCAAGCATGTGCGTATTTGAAAAGGTACCCCAATAATTCAGACATTTGCCCCTCCCTTCCACCCCCATCTCCTGCCTGATTCGTGACCATTAATGTACACCAAACATTAACAGAAGTTATACCTGAGTGTGGGGATTATCGTTTTAATTTTTTTCATCTCTTTGCTTTGCTGTTGTAATTAAATTCTACCATGAACATGGAAACTAGCATCATTGTCAAATGTGTTGGTTCTAGAGCCCAACTGAGTTTAAACCTAATCACTGTGCCTCGGTGTTGTTATCTGCAGAAGAAGAGTAATAGCTGTCTGGTTGGGGTGCTGGAAATGGCTTAATACATACAAAGTTTTTAAAAGAGCGCCTGGCACAGGTACTGCTCGACAGGAGTTATCCATTATTATTAAAACAGAAGAAAAATGTAGCGATACATTCTTTAATTTTAGAAAATATTAGCGTTAAAAATATAAGCAAGGGAAGAAAAAGAACCCATGATGTTTGCCCGTTTTTTGGATTGTGGGAGCTGGACGGTAAGCCCCAATCCCGTTCTCCCCATCTGTGAACTGGGAGGTGAAGAAAGAGAGATGTGAATGGCTCTGTAAACTTAAAGTGAAGTCAAAAAGTGAGGGACGGTTGTTATTATGAGGAGTAGGATTAATGCAGCAGAAAGGAAAAACCACCCCGCTGCCGGCCTCAGAGGCTGCGACAGGAAGGAGGTGGCTGGGCTTCCCCTTCCTTCTCGTTGGTTCCAGCCCAGAAACCCCACCCTGGCTGGAGGCAGAAGATTGGGCCCCACGGAAGGGGGCCCCAACCATCCACTTTTGGTCAGACACTGAACGGCATTCTCTGCTTTGTGTATGCATGCTTCCCTCCCAACTCATCTTGCCTTTGCTAGCTCCCTATTGCTTTTTAGCAAGTTACAGACAATTTAATAGCTAATATTCGCTGATGCTAGGCACCATCTTAAGACTGTCTGCAGTGACTCATGTATCCTCTAAGCAGCTCTGGGAGATAGCTACTTTTTTCTTATCTCCATTTCACAGAGGAGGAAACTGAGGCACAGAGAGGTTTAGTAACTCACATAGCCTGCAGATGGTGGCTCTAAGATTCAAACTCCTGCAATCTGGCTGTGGACTGCAGATGTTCTTGGTCACCAGATTGGAATTCCTTCCAAACTCGATGACAGTCAAGACAACTGGGGGAGAACAGGCCCCGGGAAGCTCACCATACAACAGTCCTCTAAGACCTTACGTGATTACCTGGTGCAGAAGATTTGCCGAGACTGGGAGGTGGGGTCCATGCCTGTCCGCTGGCCTCAGCCCTGAGGCTCCCTTGCCTACACCAGCCCCAGGAGGGAAGCTCAGGCGATCTGGCTCCATAGTCCAGCCTGCTCACCACAAACTTAAATTGTCTCGAAAGGAGCACACATTGGAAAGGGATTTTCAGAAACCAATGTCAAAGCAGGATGTTGGTATTTGTGAAGACTCCGCATTCAGAATCAGTTTCCACCCCATGCCTCCAGCAACTGGTGACTACAACCACAAACACTTCGGTGTCTAGAAGCAAGTTGCTGGAGCCCCTCTGTTTCAGAAAGAAGGCCCGGCCCTTTCTGCCGGGGGAGCAGCCGAGATCGTGTGATGCCAGGTGACGCCGGCTGCTCTGACAGCTCCTGGGATCCTCCTCTCCGGGATTTTGGACAGCATGCGCTCTGAACGTGGCCTTTCCTCTCCCAGAACATGATGGAACCCCTCCCCCACCCCTATCCTCCGCCTCAAATGGTTTGCAGATTGTCTGGGGTGACTATTTCCTGTGTTCTGAGATCCCAGGTGGTGAGAGCATTCTGCCTGCGGTCTGTGGACAGCATTTACTTGGAAAGCTGCTTTTATCAGTCAGGATGTGCTTGGTGGCAAGTAACAGAAAACACAGTCCAAACTGGCATAACCAATAAAGGGGAGTTATTGGCTCGCGGAACTGAACAGTCTCTGGATAGGTTTCAGGTGAGGATGGATATACGTAGTGACTCCATCATGTCACAGAAGGCCCGGCTTGCTTTTTATCTCTCTTCTCTGCTTTCCATGTCAAGTTCATCTTAAGGCTGGTTCTCCTCAAAGGAGCAAGAGGACCTCTAGAAGCCTCAGAGAGCATGCTTCCTTGTTCATTTCTAGCAGAAAAAGAAGTAGCTGTCTCAAATGATTAATTAAAAACCCTGGACCTCTGACTGGATCATCTAAGGTCATATGCCCATTTCCGAACCAATCACTGTGGCCCTGCACAGCCAGCTGACCATGATTGGTTTTTTAAAAAATTGTGTTTTTTGCCCTGGCTAGTGTAGCTCAGTGGATTGAGCGCGGCCTGGGAACCAGACGGTCCCGGTTCGGTTCCCAGTCAGGGCACATGCCTGGGTTGCGGGCCGGGTCCCCAGTGTGGGCCATGTGAGAGGTAACCATACATTGCTGTTTCTTGCCCTCTCTTTCTCCCTCCCTTCCCTTCTCTCTAAAAATAAATAAATAAAATCTTAAAAAAAAAATTGTTGTGTTTTTTAATGGAAGATCCCTCACTGACCTTGCTTTCATAAGGGGCTGCAACCAGGGAAAAGGAGAGGAAACCAGTGCGATCCGGAAGGAGTCCTTTGCCCAATATTCCCTTTCTACAAGATCTAAACGGATGAGCACAGAGTCACTATTGTGGTTAGAAGTTGGCAATGTGGGAAGGGGAGAACCTAGTGGCAGGTAGGGGTGTCAGTGCAAAAGGTACAGACTCTGCCTAAACTGTGGTGTCCGGGGCACTTGGTCAGCTTCAACCCAAGGGCAATCAGAAGGTCACAAGTGGGTTAGAAAGGCCTGAACCATCAGGCATGAGGGAGGAGCAAAGTCCACGAAGCGCAGGGTCTGTTTGCCAACTGAAGTGAAGGAATTGCCTTCCCCGTGCTGGAATCCCTCCAACCCCTCGGTTTTGGTGGGGAGAGGGCAGCCTGGAATCTTTGAGGGCAGGTCTGGGGCCGCCAGGTACTGCAGGCAGGGGCTGCAGGGGGCTCACAGAGGCTTGCCCTACAGGGAGAACTGACGCTGCCCCCCAGCTTCTCCATCAGGGTGCAGCCATTCTTGACCTCTTCCCTCAGCTTCTGCTTGATAGCATCCTGGGAGCTGGCACAGATCATTCCAGTCTTAAGGGGTGCAGACTCAGGGTTCAGAAGATAAGTACCAGCGCCTCCTGCTTGCTTTTCTCCGTCCCCTAAGTTGGGCCACAGAGGGCATAGTGGCAGTCCTCGTCGGGCAGTGTCTTGACAAAGATGGCATGGGGTCATGGCCAGCCTGGCCCACATCACCTGCCAGGATCTCCTGGCCCTCTTCCCTCACTCAGGAGGAAGAGCGCCACCTTCCTGTGCTTCTTTACCTCCTGGGGCTTCCCCAGTGTGCACACCTGTGTGCCACTCAATACCTTGGTGATGCCAACAGAGACAGCCATGCCAGAGGCCACGCTTCCAGCAGTGAAAGAGAGATGGCCGGGAGAGCCAGGGAAGACACCGAGAGCTGCTTCATGGCTGCCAGGGTCCCACTCAGACCACGGGCGCTCTCAAGCCATCACTCCATCCCCGCATCTGGAAAGAAGCATGCATCCACCGCAGCGCATGGTTCCTTCCACTTCCGACATAGCTCTTCCCAGAGTCATTAAAAACACCAGGTGTTTTTCAATAAAGCCATGAAGTAAATGGCAATTACATTTTTCTGGCTGCTCAAGTCAAAAACCTTGGAAACATTCTTAATCCTTCATTTCTCTCACGCATTCCCATATCCAGTTTATCCTCAAACCCTATTAGTTTTATGGCAGAATATAGCTAGAATCTAGAGAACTAGCCAGAAAATCGCCAGAATATAGAGAAACCCTTCTCGCTCTAGCCACAGTGTCACCCTCATCTAATGTACCATGGTCTTCCACCAAAACATGGCAGGAGCCTCCTACTTGGTCCCCTCCTGCTGGCCCCCCTATCTTCCCACCTGCAGAGAAGCCAGAGTAACCTTTGTAAGTAGCGCCACGTCACGTCGCTCCTCATCCCCACAGCCCCTCGTGGCTCCCACATCGCTCCAAAGGGAAGTCGAAAGACATAACAATGGCCTAGAAGATCCGACACGTCCTAGCCTCTTACATCTTCGATCTCATCTCCTACCCCTCGCCCCTCACTCACTCCGCTTCAGCCGGACTGGCTTCTGGCCACACCCCCAAAATACCAAGTGCGCCCCTGCCGTCAGGCGTTTGCATGTGGGGCCCTCAGCCCGCAACACGCTTCTTCCTGATCCTTTCTAGGCTCATCGCCTCGGTTCAAAAGTGATGTCACCGGAAAGATGCCGTGCGGCCACCCTACGCTGAGCACACCCAGGCTATCTCTACGCCACTGACCTTCCTTTTTTTCCAAAGCCCTTACCATTACCTAAAATATTTACCCATTGAGATGCCGTTTTTCTTCCCTCCTGTAACAAAAGTTCTGTAATAGCAAGGTTATTTACCACTATGGCCCTAATATCTAGAACAGTGAAGGCATTCAGTCAACAGTGACTGGGAATGAATGAAAGATTTTGAACAAATAATACACAAAAAAGAAACAGCCAACGACAGGTGAAACAATGTTCAACCTTACCAATAAAGCAAAGATACTGGCCGGTTTCTTGTTGGCCAAGACAATATTTTTACCCGTTAAATTGGCAAGAACAATCAAGTAATAAACCCATCACTGTTAATACAGCAATAAAATTTGTATTTTCTTGTATCATTGGCAACCAGTCCCATTAATTCATTTTTTTAAAAGACTTTATTTTTATTTATTTTTTTAGAGAGGGGGGAGTGAGGGAGACAGAGAGGGAGAGAAACAGCAATGTATGGTTGCCTCTCACACGGCCCTCACGGGGACCTGGCCTGCAACCCAGGCATGTGCCCTGAGTGGGAATCAAACCGGAACCCTTTGGTTCCCAGCCTGCGCTCAATCCACTGAGCTACACCAGCCAGGGCCCATTAATTCATTTAATAGATGTTTATTAGGTACCTACTATATATTAGCCATTGTGCAATTATCCAATATATACTAGAATTCATAATAAAGTTCCAAGTCTATGTATTAGTCAGGATAGATTAGGTTAGCCATAGTAAAAAATGAACTCTGGAATCCTAGTAGTTTACCATAACAAAGGTTCACTTCTTGCTCAATCAACAAACCTCCCTCAGGTTGGTAGAGAGGTAGGGTTTGCATGTCACTTCCCCTCACATTGTATTGGACAGAACTAGTCCCATGGCCCTGCCCAATGGCGAGAAGACTAAGACATGAAGTTTTCTGCATGCCCCAAAGGAGTGGAGAGACAGATGTTGGTAAATATTAATAATGTCTCCCGCAATCCTTGCTCAAGAAATCTTACCACCTTACTGGAATAACCTAAACTACATAAAAAGCTATTTTAAGGAAAATGTTCATGAATGTCTTGTTTATTATTCTGACAAATTGAGAGAATCTTAAATGTTGAATAATGAGGAAATGGATAATGGAATTATAGTTTATCCATACACAATAAATTACTTCGCAGACACAAAAATGATAGTTAATGAAAAATATGTGTATAACAACTAATAAATAATAAAATGATAAGCAGAAATTAGGAAACATGAAATGGATACTGTGATTATACCATCATAAAAATATACCTAAAAAAATTCTTTAAAAATAAACAAAAGTGTATTCATTCAACCAATATTCATTTAACCAATATCTCCTAGATGCAATGTTCTGCAGATTCAGAGATAAAACACGCTGTATTTGGACTGGAGGTGCTCCCGTCTTAGAAGTATATTTAGAATGAGCAGAAAGAAACCCTTGTCTAAAGTCAGGACAATTATGGTAATAATTTCATGGTTGCACATAAAGTTCATCATATCATGTCACTCCTCAGCTCCAAAGCCCCAGTGGCTCCCATATCAGTCCAAAGGATGGCCTTTTATTCCGTTTCGATTTGAATCACCCAGGGAATTAGAGAGAATGAATCATCATTCACTCAACAGGTAGTTACCAGACGTGCACTAAGTGGATGATGACGAAGGTGGTCGAGAAGGCAGGCCGTGCCCCCTGACCTCCAAGGCCTTCACTCTAGCTGAAGTCCCACGTGTCCAACAAGCCAGGTCCTGGCCAGACAGGAGTGCGGGTTCCGTGGGTCTCCTGCACAGACCGCTCGATGTCAGATCCCTGAAAGTTCCTGGTGCCTAAAATAGTAGCTGCACACTACTGGTGCCAGCTGGTGTCCTCTAACTTCTGGGTTTCCCCAAAGCCTACTCTACTGACGGGCTTCCCTCTCAGCGGGCGACATCTACACCTTCCGTTGCTCGGGTGAGAAGCGTGAGGTCGTTTTTAACTCCTCTCTCACATACTCCACATCAAATCTGCCAGAAAGTCCTACAGGCCCCAGCTTCAGAATATAAATCCAGAAGGGGACCACTTCTCACTCCCCCCACCGCAATGACCCTAATCCAAGCCACCATCAGTCACCTTTCCCTGTTCCCGCGTTCTGTGATCTGAATGTGACCCCACAAAATTCCTATTTTGAAACCTAATGCCCAGTGTGATGGCACTGGGAGGTGAGGCCTTTGGGAGATGATTTCGTCTAGAGAGTGGAACTCTCATGAATGAGATTAATACTCCTTACAAATGGCCCCATCGAGCTCTACGGTTACAGCCAAAAGAGCTGCCTGGGCCCCCAGCAGACACTGAATCTACGAGCACCATGATCTTGGACTTCCCAGCCTTTGGGCCTGTGAGAAATAAATGTCTGTTGTTTACAGGTCACCCAGTTTATGATTTTTTGTTACAGCAGTCCAGAAAAATGGAGGCACTGCAGGAACGCCGTTAACCAGTCTCTCAGCTCCTCTCAGCTCCTGCAGTCTATTCTCCACAGAGCAGTGGGTGAGACTTTAAATTCTGTATCTAATTATGGCACTTCTCTGTGCAAGTCTGTCCAAACCATCCCGCTGTGGATTCAAACCCCCAGCCCTTACCATGGTCTCTGTGGCCCTTCCCAGACGCTCTCAGCCCCGTCAGACTCAAAGCCTCTTTGTGGCAGAAAGTACCGCATAACATCTCCTTGCACTCCAGAAATGGGCTTTATAGAGTACATAACCTCCCTCCACATGAAATTAATAAAAAGAATAATATGATGCCCTATATAAAGTATAAAGCAGAACTAGAGAACGTAACCCATAACAAAATATGTACTTTAATATGTAACTATTCAGGGAAAAACATCTCCACGAATTTCAGAAACACCCACTCTCAGATGGCGCCACCCCATTGAAAACCACTGACCTTCCCAGTCTGGTCTGCCTTCTTCTCTCTGACCTCAGTACCAATCACGCACTTCACTCCCTCTGCTCCAGCCTCTCCTGACCCCTCCCTGGTCTCCATGCAAGGCACCTTCCTGCCAGCGTCTTTGCAATTGCACTCCTCTTTCAGGGAGCCACAGGCTCACTCCCTCACTCCTTCCGCTCTTTGGCTTATAGGTCTCTCTATTAGCGGAGGCTGTCCCTGACCACCCTCTTTAAAATTCCTCTCTCTCACCCTGGCCCAGAGGCTCAGTTGGTTGGAGCATCGTCCCATGCACCCAAAGAGGTTGCAGGTTCGATCCTCAGTCAGGGCACATATCACTAGGTTGTGGGTCCCGTCCCCAGTTGAGGAACATCAGGGAGGCAACAGATGGATGCTTTTCTCTCTCTGTCTCTTCCCTTCTCTCTCTTTCCCTTCCTCTCTCTCTAAGGTTGGTGAACATATCCTCTGGTGATGATTTAAAAAAAAACAAACAAGAAACAACCACTCTCCCCATATACCACTTCCAGTTCACAACCCCGTCCTCCCCCACCACTTAGTCTTCATGCCACTTATCATACTAGGTGTTTTATCTCTGTGATGTTGTCTGTGTCACCTCTGTGAGACCACGCATTTTCACTCCATTGTGTCCCCATTGTATAAGTAGATGCCTAAAACCTAGCATTTAATAAATAGTTGTTGATGCATGAAAACAAGGAATGAGGGGTATGTATCGAGTGACTGAATAGATTACTGCAGACATCAAGCAGCCGTGGCATTATTTCTGAATCACTTGCGTCTACCCCTCTCTGCTCCCAAAAACTTCTCCTCTCCCATATGCTTGGTGCTTTCACCTGCATACCTTCTCCATCCCCCAGTTTAATGCCTGATCTGGCTTCCTCCACCTTTGGTGCCACACCTGGATTGTGGGTTTGTCTCACTACTGGGATATGATCATGTTGTGACAGCTTTGTGGAAATTCCCATTTTATCCTCCTTCTTGCCCTGTACCCACTCTCCCATCCCCTCACCTTCCCAGACACTCCATCTCCTTGTCCACAAATGTACTTCCCCTAATATGCCGTCAAACTCCCACCCATCCCTCAAGGGTACGTTCAAGCGCCTCCTCCTTCCCCAGGGATGCCTGATCCACATTCCAGAAGTCAGTTTCACATCCCAGAGACCTCATAATTACTTGAAACCTTTTGGGCCCCCATCACATTCTTTGCTGTGCAAAATCTTTATGTTTGCCTTATCCCTCCCACCAGAGTTTAATATGTTTAAAGGCAGGAAGTGTTATTCATCTCTTGCTTCTCCCAGGGTGCCTGGTAGATGGCCAATAAATATGAAATGAGATAGTTTATGTCAGTCCCTTACTACAGTGCCTGGCACATAGCGAATGTTCTGTCAATGCTGTCTGCTTACACTAGCTCACATGCAAGGGAGGCAGAGCTCAGTTCCGCCCACAGGAGAGCTACAACCTGCAAGGGCAGCTCGGGGGTTTCAAGAGCCTGGGATTTGTCTCTTGTTGCCTGTGTCCTTCCCATCTGTAGCAGGTCCCCCAGGTGACCTGTCCCACCTGAGTTCTCCTGCCCCGGGATGACAGCTTCCCATCCCATGGGACTGCAGACATCTTCCCCTGTGCCCGTCATAGGAGTTTATAAGGCTACTGGTCAATACAACCCACAGATGGGGGCGAGGGTACTTAATGCTCCTGGGGCCGACCATTAAACATGCAAGGGAGCTGTTGGAAAAATGCCCCATCTGAATTCCAGGGGACAATCCCGAAGTACGTTCCTTGTGGTTCCTCTGAAGGTCCCTTGTGGGAGCGAGTCCCTACTGCCCCAACAGTAAACTGCTTTCGGGTTTTCTCTCTTTATTGATTTATTTGTGCATTCCCTTAATTGTGCCTTCTAGAACCGCTCCCCCAAACTACATGCACTCAAGTCCTGTTTGTTGGGGGAACCATCACTGCCCAATATTCCTGAAGAAATGGCTGGCTAGCCCCTTAGACTAAAAAAAGCCCTAGATGCACCCTGCTGTGATACAGCTTCCCTGTGGTCTGCCAGCGCCAGCTCTGTGGCACCAGATGTGCCAGTAACAGAGGATGAGGAACACTCGGGTTATCTGCAGAGACAAAAATTAGAGGGGAGGTGCATGGCAAGTTTATCCTAAGTCTCCCTCTACCCTTATAGAAATCGCCCCCAGGAAATGATTGCAGTGACCCATTATGTAAGAAAAAAGACCTATCCTGGCTAGTGTGGATCAGTTGGTTGGAGCATTGTCCCATAGACCAAAAAGTCATAGGTTCGGTTCCCAATCAGGACACAAACCCAGGTTGCAGGTTTAATCCCTGACTGGGGCATGTATAAGAAGGCAATCAATCAATGTCTCTCCCTCTCCTTTCCTCCTTCTCTAAAAGCAATGGGGAAAAAAATGTCCTTAGGTGAAGATTAAAAAAAACAAAACAAAACAAAAGTCTTCCTCTCACTCTGGGATGTGATCAAGCAAGACCCTATAAGGAAACGTCCCTACCTTGTACAGACCAGCGTGTTATGAAGACGCAAAGGTCTCACTTGTCTGTACCCGGCTCTGATGGTGCTATATCGGTCATCATGAGGCTGTCATGTGTTCACCAGGGCCTGGTGCCTCTTCTCACTGACACACGGCTGAGATTATAGCCCTCAGCCTCCTTTGCATTAGGTGTGGACATGACTGGGTTCTGGCCACTGGAATGTGCATGGAACTGGTGTACACCACTTCGCAGGCCTGGCCATTGAAACCCCCCATGGATCATCCTCTGTGTGTTCACTGATCCACTGCCTGGGAGCAAAGGGCTCCACAGACCCAGGATGTGGCAGAACTCAAGGTGGCAGCAGCCTGAGGCCCTGAGTCACCATGTGGAAGGTGCCTACATTGTCTTGACTGAGAAGAAACAGCTTTTATTGGATTAAGCAATTGAAATTTTAGGGTTTGTTACAGTATCTAATGTTGCACCAACCAATACAAAAATTGGACTCTAGGGGTGGAATGCCACCATAACAAGAGCCTAAAATAGTATGGCACCGGCATAGCAGCTGAGTGGTAATTGGTGAGGAAAGTGATATAAGGAGCTAGAAAAAAAGAAATCTGTTTTATAAAGTGGCAAAATATTTGTCTTCTTCAATGACAGTAAGCATGCCTACTAAGCCAGCAGTTCTAGCGGAAGTGGTTAGGAGTCAGAGTGATAGGATATTGACTTTTCCCAGGGCAGGGACTAGGGTGAGGTGAGTGAGGTATCCAAGGTACAAAAGTAAGGAGTCAGTCACTTGCACAAGCTGCTCTTAGCAAGGTCAAGATGAGTTCAGGAAAGATGGGCTGGTTTGCAAACAGAAACGCAAGAGGCTAGGAAAGTCCAGAAACACAGGGTCTCAAGGGGTATAAAAGCCTACTACTTCTGGATCTCAAACAGTAAAACAATATTATTTGAGAGATAAATGCCCTTTCTGACTCAGACCTACTAACAAAGATCTGATTGAGGATGTGACCTTCTTATCCATGCCTATTATTTCAGAGTCTCAAGACAGCTGCTATTAATGGGAGGCGGGGAGGAGAGAGATGAGTGAGGAAGCAAATAAATGAATGAAGCTTGAAAAGTAATTATTGAAAAAAGCTTAGGGTTTGAACTTTGCTCATGAAGTTGTTGGGAAGAAAAGATGAGAGCTTTCTAGGTTTTTAGGGAATTATATTGCCAACTTAAAAATGAGCCTAGATTCAAAAGCCCTCTGACAGTTAGAACCTTGAGCCAACCCTCAAGTCTCTAAACTTGTGCAAGTGGGAAGTAAGCTTCAAAAGAGAATAGGCTCCCTAAGACCCACTGCACAGGCTCAGAGGTGGCCAGTGGCCAGGGAGGATAACATCCAGGAGGAACCTTCCAGAGAGAACAGGGGGACCAGAGAGCAAAGGACAGGAAACTTCCCAGAGAGACAAACTGGGGGAAATTAAAAACGATGTAGCCAAGAACTTACTCCTAACGCAGGGCAGGGTCACTGCATAACACCTTCCCATCGGGACCTCACCATCACCGGCAGTGTCTGGCCATGTCTCCCATTCTTCCCTTTCCAACTAGGCATGTTTATCACTTTATCCCCTCCTTGCTCACCCTTTACATTGCGTATGAAGGCTCCATGTCCTTTCAGTTCATAGGTCAATGGACAATAAAGCAAACACTCCATCCTGATGGCAAAGGCCCAGAAGTCTGGGATTTTTAAGTGAATGCAGTCACTAAGGGACATTGGGTTGTCTCTTTGGGGGCAGGAATAAGTGTGTTGTCTCTGTGGGAAAAAGGGTTATGTAAGTGAGATTATTTGAAGGGTGGACATTGGCAGAATCTAATGTGTTTACCAGCACCACTTCCTCTCTTACCTGTAAATACAGCTAGACTATATTTCTTCTTCTTTTTAAATCTCCACCCAAGGATACACTTATTGATTTTTTTTAGAGGAGAAGAAAGGCAGAGAGAAACAGAGAGAAACATTGATGGGTTGCCTCTCGCGTGTGCCCGACTGGGGACCAAACCTGCAACCCAGATATGTAACGTATTTCGCCTTGTGCAATGCACACTTTTTTGCCCAAAGTTTTGAGGGAAAAATAAGGATGCACATTATACATGAGTAGTACTAATTCTGTATCTATATAAATGTTTTTAATTCTTTTTATTTATGCTTATGCATTAAAACTGTAACTCTAGAAAGCAATAATGATATCCATATGGAAAATAACACCCTGGAATACAATCACCGGTTTTGTTTCTAACTATAAAGAAATAAATAAAGAGAATTAAAAAAGTAAAATGAAAGATTTTTTTTCCTGAAAGTTTGGGCCAAAAACATGGGTGCACATTATCCATGACAAAGCATGGTAAATCCACAGTCTTCCCATGTGCAGGATGATACTCCAAACACCCGGGCCACACGGGCCAGGGCTAGACGCATCTCTTAACAACATTTGCAGTTAGGTGAAGCCATGTGTCTGAGTTCTGGGAAACGGCACGGGCAAAAACTGTGCTCTGCTCTCAGGCCTCGCCCATGAAAAATCCCCGTGAAAAACCCTCCACGTTTGTTGTCATTGGCTGGCTGGAAGAGAGGGACGTCGGGACTCTAGGGTGTAGGAAAGCCACAAGATGAAAGGGGTTTGGGACCCTGACCCTCCTACTCGTCACCTGTAAATGAGTTGTATGTAATGAGAAATGACCATCTATTGGACTAAGCCCATCGAATTTTAGGGTTTCTTTGCTATGGTACCTCTCATTACCCTCACACAGCCTACATAATGGGTTTGTTGTCAGGACCGAACGACTTCATATGAAAAATGGGGGTATAGAAACGTTGGCTACTCTTATTTGCTTGAGAACAGGCAAAAATATGTCATAAACTATGCTTGGCAAAAAAAGCGGTAGCAGCAATGAAAAGCAACTTACACTCAGGATAGTGTTCCTAACTTTCATTGGAAAGTCTTGGAGTCTGTAAGAGCCAGACCCTAATCCTAGGGCACACTCAGGTATTAATAAGTACCTAGTCTGATCCATCTCCTGGCCAACCCTAAATTCCACTCCTTTGGTGCCATGTATGTTTAAAAGCCAAAACACTTATTTGCTTTAGAATCCCTCAAACAAACCCAGGACAATGTGTAGTATACAAATATCCAGGTAACTTTAAGAGTTTAGCTTCCTAGAATTAAAAGAAAAGTAGAGATTCTCAATAATTGCCTGCCACTGGAGTAGAAAATGGAGATGCCTTTTTAACCCAGCCAAGAGCATAGCTGCAGAATAAGCTGAGCCTGGTGTCCTGCCCACCTAAGAAGAAGGAAGGAAGGACTGAAGGAAGGAAGGAAGGGAGGGGAGGGGAAAGGGGAGGAGGGGAGACATGCCGTAAGTTTTTGACCACATTCTAAAAGGAAAAGTGCATTACTGACACATTTTGCTTACATTCTGAAACAGGTTTTTAAAACTAAAGCTTACTATGTTATATCAGAATTTATAGCTTTGTGATATTCTAAGAAGTTTTGGTTCATGCAATTCAACAAATACTTATTAAGGGGCCTAGTATGTGCTTGACTTTTTAGCATATTGTATTTGGCTCTGTAAAATGTCACGATAATTTCAGAATGTATTATTTTTAATATACAAAATGCTTCCTAGCATCACTAGAACTGCGGGGCTGTGTGAATAAGAAGACAGGGAACAATTACAGAAGGGAGACATGACTGGCATGAGGAACAAGAAACACACCCTCCACCAGTATGACTTCGTCGTAATGAATTAAATCAACAACTACTGCATTTCCAAGGAAGGTCACATTTTGAGGTTCGCACTGGGGCTCGAACGTTCACATACCTATTTTCGGGGTCGGGGGACACAAGTCAATCCCTAACACTGCTCGTATGGAGCGTGTAGCTTAGGAAGGTGCTATACAGCAAATGCACCATCGCACGATTAAATATGAAAACGTCGTTTGTGGTAAATACGCTGGAGGGGATGGGAATGATAAGACATTATAACAGGAGAAGCTAAGCAAAGGCTGACGGTGGTCAGGACGAGTTTCTCTGAGCAAGGGACACTCACCCTGAGCGCTGAAGGGGGCTGTCAGGCCTGGAACTTTCCTGAGCGGAGGAGTGACCAGGCCGGAGGAGAAATTTGACAAGTGGCACATAAAAGACCCCCCACCAAGGGCGGCGACTAGGGAAAACCTGAGACGGAATAGCCGCTCTTGTGTCACTGGAGTCCTCTGATGGCCTCAAACCGTGTGTGTGAGCAGGAAATTCAGTCACTCGGCGGAGTCCATGAAAGGAGGAAGGTCTGTCTTATCATCAGGTTCTCCTACGACTTAAGTGTTTGTTTTGTTTGGTCTTTTCAAGGACCACGTTGAGCGAGCCAAATTTCGTCTGCAGCTTTCCCCCCTGGGATCTGGCGGAGACCGCCAGGTGTCGTGTCTGACTAGCATATGTGACCGAGCCACTTCCAGTGCGAGCTGTTGGAGAACAGCGTGTGGTCTTTACAAGATTTCTGCATCGGTGGGACGCAGTTCGAGGGTACGATTTCAGCCCCTGCGGCTGGCATCGCTGTGAGTTTTCAGTGCGGTGCTGCGAGGGAGCAAACCTCTGAAAGTATGCTTTTATTCTTTCCACACACACCCCCGCCAAAGTCTCCAAAACCCCGCTATTCTAAAGGGAGTTAAGACTTCCTGAAGCAGTAAACAAAGAATTGAGTGTTATAGCTCCTCAACCAGGTTCGGGTTACCTCCGACGGCAACAGGGCCACAGGCCGGGGCGCGGCGTGTACTTTCAGGGCTACGTGGGGAGGAGGGGCGCGCCCACGGCCCCTGGAAAGGCTGTGCTGTGGCTGGGCGTGGTGGGAAGTCACCCTCCCTCTTCGGGGACAAAGCGTCCCGCCCTAAGCCGGATAGTGGCATATCACAGCGCGGCCTCCCGGTGTCACCCACCGGCCTCCGTTTCCCATAGCATCTGAGGTCAGAGAGGCCCAGGCCAGCAGGGGTGACTGCACAGCCCCGCAGGAAGCCGAAGCTGTGAGAATAAGGATGTGCTGCCCCGCGCGCGTCCCGGAGGGGCGGCCTGCGCACGGAGCCAGGCCTCGGCCCGCGGCCAGCTCTGCCGCAGAGGCCCAGGTGCTGTTGGAGCTGGCCCACCACCTCTCCTCCATCACATTTTCCAGGAAGGGGTGGGCAGGGACGGGTGGTAAGTGGGGACATTGTCAGCAGTGCATGTTGGTGTTTTTGAGAGGCAGCCAAAGCATTGTGTGTTTCAGGGGGCCTGGCAGGCTGCCTCCACCAAGGGAGACGTGTCAGAGGGACCGCCACCCTAGCCTATAGCTCATTGTTTGAACTTCGCCGGGTGGGATGGGCACGGGTGTGAGTCCCACCATGAGGGCCAAACCTTTTTTTAAAAAATTCCTTCAATCTTTAGGCAAATGAAGCAAAGGCTCTGAATAGCGGGTTTGATGAATTAGAGGTAAGCTTTCATTACCAGTCTTGCCAATCATTTCCAGGGGTTAGAAGTCGGCCTTTGCTCTCTATTGTTCAATACTTGGTTCTAGGTCTTAGCTGAGGCAAGTGGGCATTAATAATGGTTGTCCATACACGCAAAAAAATAGGAAGAAAGGAAAGAAAGAAAAGAGCCTAGAAATAAGTTTAACCAAGGAGGTAAAAGACCTATACCCTGAAAACTGTAAGACTTTAATGAAATAAATAGAAGACACAAATGAGTGAAAAGGTATTCTGTGCTTATAGATGGAAAGAATCAATATTGTTGAGATGTCCACACTACCCAAAGCAACTTACAGATTCCATTCAATCTTTATCAAAATTCCTATGGCATATTTCACAGAAATAGGACAAGCGATCCTAAAATTTATACGTAACCACAAAAGACTCCAAATTGCCAAAGCAATCTTGACAAAGATAAACAAAGCAGAAGACATCATGCTCTCTGATTTCAAAATATATTACAAAGCTATAATAATCAAAATAATATGGTACTGGCATAAAAACAGACACAGTCCAATGGAGCAGAAAACAGAGACCAGAAATAAACTCATACATGTATAGTCAGCTAATTTATGACAAAGGAGCTAAGAATATTCAATGGAGGAACAACCAGTCTCTTCAATAAATGGTTTTGGGAAAACTGGATCACTTTCTTACACCACATACAAACTCATAATGGATGAAAGACTTTAATGTAAGACCTGAAACCATAAGACTCCTAGAAGAAAACATAAGCAAGCTCCTAGACAACAGCCTTGGTGATAATCTTTTGGATTTGACACCAAAAGCAAAGGCAACAGAAGAAAAAATAAGCAAGTGGGACTATATCGAACTAGAAACTTCTGCACAGCACAGAAAACCATCAACAAAATGAGAAAGCAATGTACTAAATGGGAGATGATATTTGCAAATCATATAGCTGGTAAGGTATTAATATCCAAAATAATATATAAAGAAGTCATACAACTCAATAGCAAAAAACCAAACAATCTGATTTTTTAAATGGGCAGAGGATCTGAATAGACATTTTTCCAAATTAGACATAGAGATGGCCAACAGGTACATGAAAAGATGTTCGACATCACTGATAATCGGAGAAATGCACATCAAAATCACAATAAGATATCACTTCACACCTGTTGGAATTGCTATGATTAAAAAGACAACTGATAAGAATTTGTGGGATGTGGAGAAAAGGGAACCCTCGTGCACTGTTGGTGGGAATGCAGACTGGTGCAGCCACTGTGGAAAACAGTATGGAGGTTCCTCGAAAAATTAAAAATAGAACCACTATATGATCCAGCAATCTCTCTTCTGGGTATTTATCCAAAGAAAATGAAAAAACACTAGCTCAAAAAGATATATATTCTCACACATGCACACACACACATGATGTTCACTGCAGCATTATTTATAGCAGCCAAGATGTGAAAACAGCCTGACTGTCCATCGATGAGTGAATGGATAAAGAAAATGTGGCACACATGTACGATGGAATGTTCACCAGCTATAAAAAAAGAACAAAACCATGTCATGTGTGACAACATGGATTGAACTTGAGAGCATTGTACTAAGTGAAGTAAGCCAGATAGAAAGACAAATACCATATGATCTCACTTATATGTGGAATCTAACAAACAAACAAACAACCCTAGCTCACAAATCCAGAAAACACATCAGCGGCTGCTGGGGTGGGGGTGGGGAGACAAAATGCGGGAAGGTCAAAAGGTACAAACTTCCAGTTATAAAATAAAGTAAGTCATGGGGATATGATGTACAGCATGGAGACAGTAGTTAATAATACTCTATTGCATATCTGAAAGTTCCTAAGAGAGCAAATCTTAAAAGTTCTCATCATAGGAAAAGAATAATTTTTGTAACTCTGTGTGGTGATGGATGTTAACTGGCCTTATGGGGACGATCATTTCATTGTATATATACAAATATTTTATCATGATGTAGAACACCTGAAACTCACATAGTGTGATACGTCTAATTCAATTTTTCAAAAAGAAATTAAAGAAAAATATTGGCTATGCAGCTTGCAGCCAGGGGAGCATAATCAGGTGTGTGCTTTCACTATTTATAAAAAAAGGCCTTTCCACTGTGGTTAGACTTCTTCCTCATATAACTCTCATCGCCCTAAAATAACCCAGAAGAACACAATCAGCCAAAGAATGTCCAAATCCAGAATGGCCCACTTCTCGCCACTCACGGGCAAATTTTCTTTTCTTTCTTTTTTTTTTTTTTTAACATTTTTTTAGTTGTTGTTCAAGTACAGTTTTCTGCCTTTTCCCCCCACCCCTCCTCACCATCAGGGAAATTTTCTACCAGAAATGAGTTCTGCCGGCGCAGAGCTCTCCTTATGGAGCCGGGTGGCTCGGTGGGTTGAGCTTGGCCCCTTTCACACCCCATCTGATCTCCGCTTGGAAGGTTTGATGCCGTGGGCTGTTTCCTACCTGGTCTCAGTCGTAGGGGCCACCTTCACCACCGGCAGGGCACCAACAACCCAGGTCCAGGCCCGTCGGTTACCAACGTGAGGCTGTGGTATTTGAAGCTGTGAGATCACTGGGAGACTTTGCAGGGATAAGGCTGAGGGGGTGGTGTGTGGCCCAGAGGGGACCACCTATTACCTGAACTCAAAGCCTGTCAGTCTTCTGTAATCCTTCCTATCAATCAGGATTTCAGAGATCACCTCACAGGATTGCCAGATTTAGCAAATAAATGAAATTTAGCATGTCCCATTAAATTTCAAATAAACAATGAGCATTTTTTAGTATAATTCTGTCCCAAATATTGCAGGGGATATACTTATGCTTAAAAAGTATCTGTCCTTTTTCTGAAATTCGAATTTAACAAGGCGCCCGGTATTTTCTGACAACTCTAACCCAGGTGCAGGGGGCCTCCAGGTGCTCCCGCTGAAGGCAGAAGTGAAAGGAAACCAACCCTCCTTAAATGCTGGCTTCTTCCTGTGGTAATTAGCCTTTCAACTCTTCTGGGGCTGGTTGTCAGACTGAGCAGTGTTTGCTTATGGGATGAACAATTAATGCAAAGAACCTGAACGGCTAGTTGCCACCAACCCAGCCAAAGAGGCTTTTCACAAAAAAAAAAAAAAAAAAAAGAAAGAAAGAAATGTGTCCTTCAATAAAAATTACACCTTCAGGTAACTTTATCTCCATGGCAAGCTGATGCCTTAGTGATGAGCCACCCAGCCCAGGCTGGCCCTTCCTGCCCCATCGGAGCAAGTGCACCCAGTGTGTGGCTGGGCGCATGCTCCCTCTGTTTGCCCTCTTAGTCCCTGAACTGGAGGCGTGAGGAGGGCAAGCCCCACTTTCCTGGCTATCTCCCCATGCCTGCATTTACAGTATTTCCCTGACCCTATTTGCCTGAGAATCTGGGCCAATATTTAATTATTGGGGTGGGGGGGTGAAATTCACGTAACATAAAATTAACCATTTCAAAGTGTACGATTCAGTAGCATTTAGTACATTCACAATCTTGCGCAACCACCGCCTCAGTTCAGTTCCGAGACGTTTTTTATGACCCCCGAAGAAAAGCCGGGTAACCACGAAGTGGTCTGTCCCCGGCAGCTTACTTCTTGTTTCCTGAAAAAATAGAGGGCGTCTAACTATTATGCTGTATTTCTGAAACCATTATAAAATAATCCTGAATGTGAACTGCCATTGAAATATAAAAGAAAAAAAATGGAGGGCTTCCCTCCGTGGGCTCCTGGCTTACAAGACTCACTGCACATCTTTCACTGGGTTGTAAAAGGAAAGGGTTCGCAATGGAAGGGGCCTGGAAAGACGGGCACAGAGATGGAAGGAGTCTTCAGTCTGCAGAAGACGGTGCACCTTTGGGTGGGCTTACCAGGGAGAATTGGCCGAAGCTGCCCCAGACTGTGAAACAACAGGGAAGGTGGTCATCGGCATGGCATGAAAGAGTGTCTTGTGAAATTATTGGGGAAGAGGGGAAGGGAAGGGAAACCAAAAAGGTGCCCAGTTGGGCTTGAGCTTCCGGGTTCAGAGGGAGCAAATGAATCACTGCGGGAGGGGCTGACTTCCCCTTGGCCACTGAGTCCTTTGAGGTTTCCTGATTTACAGAAGGAGTTAGTTCCTTCTCAAAGGGTCCCTTGATTCTCTCCTCTCTAGTGGGACCAGCCCTCCTTATTGTATATAAAATCCGGTGCAACTGCATTTTTGGAGACAGCTGCTACTTCCTGCAGTGAATTGTAGCACTTTTATCATCCAGCTGGGCCCAGCCTCCTTTATTCTTTTGCTGCCGACAGGCGTCTGCAGCTCACCACAAGACTGAAGCTTCCTCACTTTGAATGGAGTTGCAAGAG